>APFE031524092.1:48667-116768 GCA_000404065.3 Pinus taeda | reverse complement strand
ATGAGTAAGAGATCATGAAATCTCCAAGTGGAACCAAGAACTATCAGTGAAATGACACTAATCAAAATCCAAGAAGCTGACTCACCCACCTGCAAATATCTATATATGGATCCCTCATCCTAGAGATCCAGGGGGCTGGAATTTTGTATTTTGTAAGGAAGTGTTTTTGGTTTCTCTGTGAAGCATTGTATTGTTGGGTGATCTAGCTTTTCATGAGGTGAAGAGGGCTTTCATGCTGGGAGGATGGTGCTAGATCAGACAGTTGGGTTGTAATCCTCTCTTCTACTACTTCTATCAATAAAGTTATTTGAGTTTTCCTCCATATACTTGCATATTTCTAAATATTGTATTTGTGTATGCATTTGTATGGTTAGTATTCATCTAATCCTATATTGTTTATGGTTATAGATCTGTATGCTATGATGGTATTTTGCTGCTTTGACTCTATAGGTTTTCTTTGAAGCGGGACAAGTGAGAAAGGAGTGGTGAAAGCTCTATCAAGGGAGAGAGGAAACAAGCAAGGAGCCAAGCGAAAGACTGAGGTTGGTATTCTCTGCTTCTCTCTCATCTATCTCTAATAAAGGAAAACACAAGTGACTTGAAATTGTTTGTTTCTAAGATAGCTACCGTCTTAGTGGGACTAGCAGCTCTGAATGGGCACTAGTTTTCCCGATAACACCGGTGCCTGTCACCGCACTGTCCTCGAAATTTGCGCAGTTCTGTCATCTAGTTCCCCTGTTAGTCAACCTTGTTCTCCTCCTAAAAAACTGCGCAGTTTTCTTGGGCTATCCTCCAACTGTCTAACACCTTGCTCAACCCCGAAATTGCGCAGACATGTCATGTAGACTATCCTCCTAGTTCTGTGCAGTTTTGGCTAGCAAGCTCCCGTAGTCCGACTACTAGTCTCCTCGGAGAATCTACGCAGTTTTCACTGCTAATGTCCTCCCTACTGCCTCCACTGCCTCCCTGGAAATTTTGTGATGTTTTTCCCTCCAGCCGAGACAGATCCTATAGATAGTCACTGCTATTCTAGAATGCTCATCTTAGCCTCCTAGTGACCTTTGTGCAATTTTCCTCGATAGTACCTGGAGCCCGTATCCTGGCCTAAAATGTGCTATATGCAGTTTCATACCCTTGTCCTCTTTTTTGGTCATCTGCACTCGAAATCAAAATATGATGCATCATGGTAGACTAGGAGATTTATAGATTTGAATGAGTAATTGCAGATACAAGTACATGGATGAGACATGGCACGATGACGAATGGGATGAAAAAGGATCATGAGGGAAGTCAAACAGTCACAAGGGTTAGTTTCACCCTTGGCTATATATACCCCTCATTTGTATATGCAAAGTAATTTTTCACCTTGGCTCCTCCCACATAGCCTTGAGACTTTGTATAGTTTTCTTCGAGGAGCGAGAAGTGGTTCCAAGGCCCTGCTATTGGGGTTAGTGACGTATGGTGTACTGATGTGTCTTGGAACTTTCGCTTAATTCGGAAACCTGATAAAAGACCAACATGTTTTCACACATGTATTGTATTCGTTTGTAAGACTATTCTTTAGATGCTTGTAATGCATTTTGCTTTAACCTATATTAAGACAGTTGAACTATTTTGGTTGTTCAATGTATAGCCAGCGTTAGTGTGGAAACAAGGCTTGTGATCTTGGTCTTTCCTTCAGCTATCATGTCTTTCTCCTCTGAGCTGATGAGGGGGTCATTTTGTTGTATAACATTTACTCAGCTCCAATAATTGCTTATATTATGGTAGGATCCTTGGGGGTGGTGTACTATTTAGGATAGGGTAGATGGTGGCCTTAAAAGGGGACAAAAAATGAGAAAATACCTAATTTTCATGCTTTCTTTTCATTATATTCATCCATTCAATCACGTATTTTCTCTAGTTTATAGAGTCACAAGTGCTTAGGCCTAGGTACTCAAATTTATCCATATGAAAATATAGGATTAAGTAGACCAGGATGGAGAGATCTTTGAAGATAAGGGAAATGTAGGACTTCCCAAACATGTGGCTCATAAACCATAAGGATGACTTAATCACATTGGTGGTTTCATCTTCCCCAAGTAGCACAAAAATTGAGGCTAATACCTTCTAGTCATCTTGAGAAAAGATATACATAGGATAGGTATCGGCCGATTGAGGATTTGGTGTCCCTGGCAGTGAGTTTATTGCAAACAATTCCAATTTAATCTCTTCTAATAATTGAGTGAAGTCTAGAGATAGTGAGTCTTCATTTAATGGCTTTGTGTTTTAGAGATTAGGGAAATAGAAAGCCTCGTGAATGAGGTTAGAGGTGACTTGAAGGATAACTTCTCCTGTGGAAGATGCAACATAGCTTCTGTGAGGTACATATGTAGAAGCCACCCAAGTCACGAACTCAAGAAAGTGATAAGTTGTTGGGGTTAACATATAATACAGACCAGAATTCACTATGCTAAAATAATCTAATTTTCTTAGAAAATTTCCCCAAAAGTCATGACAGAACTGGCCAAAGTCCAATGAGCATTTTGGGTCATGTATCCCGGCTTCAGTATCCATCAGGGGTTCTTGAGTATATGGATTAGAGGTTGTAGGCTTTGGGGCAATCTTTTAAGACTTATTTAACTTCAACATGATGATAATTGGGTTTAGTGAGGTCTATAAGTACCTAAAACTAGAGGGGGGCGATGGAATTCAAAATGTGTTGTTCACGAGCTGACTTGGATGTCGAAAGTAAGGCGGTTTACGATCTAAAAGGGATAGGGAACATGCAAGATTATAAATAAAACCTTTTACTCATTTGAGTTTGATAAGAGAGGGAAATTTGATGGAATACACATACTATGAGAGTAATGATGCAACAAGGAAATGGCATGGATAATGAGTTAGGCGCATGACGCAGGGGGTGGATAGTGGAGGATGTGAGGTGGAGTGGGGTTTATGTGGCATGGTGAGGTGGCATGCATGTTCTCTTGGTACACTTGCTTGACATGCTTGCCTAACAAATGGAGAGGCCACATGATGAGAATGGGGGAGGTTTTGAAAATCATTTATTGCTCCGTGTTACCCCTGCTTTCACTTTTCCAAAAAATGAGTCGAGGTGGCACAGTAGAGTATAGTCATTGATCTGTTGATCAAAAAGATTACAATATTGCATTGTGTTGCCCCATACCCAACTTAATATTGTTCTACTTGGAGCAAATAATTTGCATACAATGCCAATGAACCTATGTAGATCCATCATTGAAATTGCATGGTGCTTAACTATTGGTTCTAATTGATGTGGATTCCTATTTAGAAACTTAGGCCTAGGCCTGTTGGTTTGGAAATAGTAAGAAAGAATTCAAGTTAACTAACCAAAAATATTCTCCCTCCTTTGTTTCCATTTTATATTCCTCCTCCCTTCCCTTTTAGTACAATTTTTTGGAAAATCTCAAAGACTTAAGTACAACATAATACATAACATGTGGACACCAAACAAAATTACATGGGATTGATTATGGATGCCTAGATTGAGAGAAAATTATATGGGATTTATTATGGACCCAAGTTACATGGGTTGAGGAGCATGGGAATGATTGTCTTCGAATGCAAGAAACCTTGTGATGAAGAGAACTTGACACTTTCAACCCATACTTAGAGAGTGCACCACCTGAGGATTGGTCTCTTGATGTGTATACCTTGGAGAGAGAGAGAGCACTTCACTTGAAGACCTTATCTTATGCATTAAATTAAATTTCTTGTGTAATTAGTCCACTTTACCAATGTTGGCCTCCCTTACCTACTCTGTATAGAGGGAAGAGAATGTCTTTGTCTACACTATACTCATTATTCCATCTATATAGTTGTCATGGGGAGTTCTTAGTGCTTGTGTGATGCAGTAGAGGAATACCTATATTTGGTGACGTAAACCCTAGAGAATAAATGGATGTGATTGCTAACACTAAAGATGATCTTGAGTCTTAGCACTTGTCTTAGCAATTATTTTCTATATGGTAGGATGAAGGGTGTATTGAGGTCTAAAACATTTGTTACATACACACATACACACATACACACACACACACACACACACACACACACACATATATATATATATATATTCAATGAATTAATAAGATATGTAGGGACATGGCTATTACAATATTAACATTTATGATGTAGGCCTGTGTTGGAGCCTATTTGAACCTTGAAGGCCTGTTTTGAACGAAAGGACCTGAGTAGAGGGTCTTTTATCTTGTCAAAGGGCTTCTTCCTCCTTGTAACCTCATTAATAAAAACTAATCTTTCTTTTGGGGAGCTTTGGATTTTGGTCCCTTGGCATCCTCTATCTCCTTATGGAGAGCTAATCTACTAACTCTCTAACTTGGTCCTCTTGCATTTTCATTTCTAATCTAGTTTAATTGCATATACATCCTTGCATTTTTAACTTGCATTTCCTTGCACTACTATTTGGTCTAAGTTGCACTTGAAAAACTTGTTGTCTTGCTTCATTTTAAATTGTGATCTAAGTGGTATTTATAATCACTGTTACAAATATCATCTACCATTTAGCAATTATGAGATCTCTACAAATTTCTTTCATGTTCAACTATATAAATATGTGAGAACATCTAATAAACACACACTATTACCGAAAGGCATTGTGGGATTTACTCTAATATCTAAACATCTATTAATTCTAATATTTCATTGAGATAATTACTTATTGTTTAGTTGAGCATTTTTATTTTCTAGAAATCTTGTACCTTTGAAGTACCTATCTCATTTTTTATTGCAAACACATTGGCATTAATTCTCCTTAATGCAATTTTGATATCATTGTCTTATTTGAAACAATTGCATTTTCATCCTATAATTTAGCCTTGCATCCTAAACATTTACCTCCAACCCTAAGCTTGGTTGATAGAAATTTTTAGGGCCACCTTCTTCATCTAATTTTAAAAGTTATACCCTCATTCACGGTTAACACGGGTGACCTTGCAGTCATTAGGGCCACAGTCCCTACAGCGCTAGAGGCACTTGGTGGTTAAAATAAAGGGGAGGTATCATTAATAAAACCCTAGATTTATTCCCTGAACCTTCTCTCTACAACTTTTGTTTGCGACTAACTTCAAAACAATTGAGAAGAAGGATTCATCTAGACTAGGAATTTAACTAAAACTGACCAAGATTTTTCATTCCACCTAGTTTAGTTTTGCATTCCATCCTTCTAACTTTTCATCTCTTGTGGCATAACTATCATTGTGGGTATAGTATATTCCTTTCAATAGTGTATTGTTGTTTGGTACTCATATTTTATTGTATTTCTCATTATCTATCTACATTTTCATTGTTGTCTTGAGCATCTTCTTGAAAGTACATGATATTTGTGTTGTTCCATTTTTGACACTTCTTCCATCATTGTTGTTATTGTAACTTGAACATCTATTTAGTCTCTAAATTTCCATTGAGCATTGTTAAGGCACTAGTATATCACCTTTACATCTTATATCTACCTCATTTGATCTTAATTGAAATCCATTTTAAATCATTTATTCTAAACTCTTAAACTTGCT
This sequence comes from Pinus taeda, assembly GCA_000404065.3. NCBI lineage: Eukaryota > Viridiplantae > Streptophyta > Pinopsida > Pinales > Pinaceae > Pinus > Pinus taeda. The sequence goes on along the minus strand of APFE031524092.1, from coordinate 111,213 downwards.
CTATTTAATAATCAAGTTGCAATAATAACAATTGCCTTACCCTCATATCTCCTAGACTTGTTGTTACAACAAGTTTCATCCTTTAGTTTTCACCTTTTAGGGACTACCCCCCTTGACTTAGCTAGGAGAAAGTATAAATAAAGTGAATAGGGACTAGAGTGACATCCCCTGTTCTGAGCGTTGCGCCTTAGGTGTACACTTTAGGTGACAACACTTTTTTCAAACTGGGCCTTTGAAGTTTTTGAATTGTTACATGGGGAAGCATTCTCAAGGGTAGGAGACATGATCCCTGCACTCCCCACACTCCTGGGACATGGATACTTCAAGTGAGACATTCCCCACATCCAACCTGATGAGACTTCATATGGAGAAAGTAGACTTTCATATCTCATTCATAATTCAATGGACATTACAGTTTTAAATTTTTAAGAAGATGGTTGCTTGGCATAGGAGGTGGACTTTCCTTGGATGATGAGAACTAGGAAATATGAGGAAAGGAGGTTGATCCTAGGAGCATTGGTAGCACATGTATACATTATGAGGATGAGAACTTCACTTGAGGATGCTTGGGTTGAGAGTAGATTAGATGGGACTAATTGTGGACCCAAGATAGATGTGTTGAGAAGTATGGGATGGTTTTCTTGGAAAGAAAGAAGCCTTGTGATTCCTAGATCTCTGGGCTTGGATCCCTATTAAATTTTGGTATTTCTTGGATCTTTGATCCTGTTATCAGATTTAAGGTCTCAAGGTCATCTCAATTGGGGTTTTAGGGTATAAGTTCTGCTAAATTATTATAAGCGATGACATTTGTTTTGGTAGTGCCAATTCTAACGATATAAAAGAAGGTGCTGCTAAAACAAATGGTAGCGAATACTATGCATTTTTGTAAGGGAGGTGTTTTGAAATGTGCTGAAAACATGTGACATAAAAGATATCACCCGACGGGTGGCATTATCAAATTCACGTGCTATAATCATTAATTACTCGTCAAATCAAATTTTACAACAAAAAATGTTGATGGTCGAAGTAAAAATAGGCATGATGGGTATGATGCATGCACGAGGGGTTTATTCATTTTATGTCCACTCATTAATTTGAATTTCCATATTTTTATGGCTAAGGTTATAACTGATTTGTGTTTCTCATGTTGGGCTTTTGTGGAAGTATCTCTTGGTTGTTTGTTCCAAAAACAATGCTTGATCAATTGTCGATTCTTCAACCGTTTTGTGATTGCCAAATCGATTTGTGAATAATGGAAAGAGAAGGAATTTGTGCAGGGATGAGTTGAATGGACCAAACTTTATTGAATCTTATTTAGAATATTATGAGTGGTTTGTGTAGGCGGGTTGGGTAGAGTATTGTCGCAGGCCCTAGGGGTTGAGTTACAATGTTGTTAGGTCCTTCAGAGAGGGGTTTAATGGGAAGATGGTTACTTTTATTGGAATTTTGTTCCTAGTTATGTAGCAAGTCATTGTTAAGGCAACTGGCTTTCCTGTTGATGGGGATAGATGATTTAAAAGCCAAAACCATATGGGTATCAACATCACAATTTTCTTCAGGGAAGAGCACAAAAATGAAAATTGGAGGATGAATGCGCAGAGATAAATGCTCAAACCCACCTAGAACGACACCTAGAAGTTCATATAGATGTATTTTGTATATGAGGGCAGGTATGATAGGATTTCCATGTATCACTTCAAGTTTCTGGCTCATTTGGATATTCAATTAAGAATGAACATGCCATTTTTCTTATTAAAGTGTCTTATAAAAATGTTTGCAAAAATTGGAGCATAACCCAAGTCTTGCCCCCATTGCATTTTTCATAAGGATTTTATTAAAATATTAGTTATAAATCAACTAAGAAAGATAGGAATATTTTGGGATGATTTCTTATTTTAGGGAGGGTTTGTTGAACCAATCCCTGCCAAACTGAAAGTCATCAAGGGTAAGAAACAGAGAATCGCTAAGAGCCCTATCCAAATCCCTATAGCTCCAAAGAAAATAGTTTCCTTTGTCCTCACTAGAAGCAGGAGAAACACTTCACTTGGTTAACAATAGAAGACCATGTTTCTTTTCCTATGGAAAAAAAAAATGTATGTAAGAAAGAGTAGGAGGGTTCTTGAGAAAAACAAATTATATTGACCTTAAGAACAATTTTCATAGGTGCTAGAATATTACCCTATTGATAAGCCTAGTAGTAATCAACAAGAAAGGGGCTTAGGGGTTAAACTCAGTGAGACAAAGGGCTTAAAAATCAAACCCAATCATCCAAACTAGAATAAAAGGAAGACGAGAAAGAGGTTACCCTAGCTATGATGTATGGGATGAGAATACCCCATACAAGGCCCACAAATAAGTTTAGGCTCAACTATAAATTTCATCAAAACCCAAATTTAAAAGAGAAACTCATATATCAACAAAGAGGAAGTTTCAAGTTCCTTTAAGAAGAAGAAGACCTGGAAACAGAGTAAAAGAGAAAAAAGGGCCCAAAGGCTAAGAAAAGAAAAATGAAAAAACATATTGAAACAAGCAACATGGACCTTTTGTTAGACGAAATATAAAAATTTAAATAAGTATCCCAAATATAACATTGTTAAATGTTATGGAAGTGCTGATTTTTTATTTGTTTTTGATAGTGTTGTCAAATGTTTTCGCGGTGTTGACCTTTGATATATTTATGAAAGCACTGCTAAATGCTTCAATAGAACTTTCACTGTTTTGATTTTAACAACACATATACCCAGATATTGTGTCAACACCTGAATCATACTCCCGGACAACACAATTTTGAAAGCGATAAGGATATGGATTCTGTCAAAACCTTTTTGGAGAATATCTATTGCACAACAAGAATTATCTTGATAAGGACATAACAAATTTCAAAGGGAAATTTCTATTTTGAGCGGATCAATCAACATCAAAGCATGATTTTGAGGTCAGAAATAGGGAATTCTTCAAATTTTGTTGCATATTATCAATGACCTATTTCGATCTACGTATTCAACAAACTTCGTATAGCTATAGGGCCAATTTTTTTGTCATGAATTATCAACGCATCAATTTTTCCTAGTAAATGTATTTACAGTATTAGTTTTAATAGATTAAAAATATATACATATAACTTTAGTATTTTGTAATTAAAACTACCCAAAAACTATGGATTTTAGTTTGTAAACTTCTATAACACTAGGAAAAATGAAGAACCAAGGGTTGGTTTTTTCGAAAACAGACTTATATTATGTATGTTTTATTTTTGAGATTAATAATAATTTCAAGGCATGAGAATTAAAGCTTTCATGTTAAATATTCCTTTTGTGGTGTTTATCAATCTGTTTCCTTAGTTATATTTCTTTCTTCTGTGAGATTTCATGGATGTTAAGTCGTCATATTTCATCTAAAGTTAATCTTCGTGGAATTCATCTCTATTGAGATGCTCTACTATTATGAGATTCAAACATTTTCACCATTTCTATTAAAATTGCAAGGAACTTATTGTGATACTCTATTGTAATGCTTTGTTCTCGTTTCCTAACTACTAGCTTGATATTCAAAGATCTAAGAAACATTATCATCTTTTCTAATGATGAAAACCATTGAATCTTCTTCTCTCATATTTAGAGAAAACCTATGTTTATGTCATCAACATGGACCTTTTGTTAGACGAATATCAAAAGTTAAATAAGTATCCCAAATATAACGTTGTTAAATGTTACGGCAGTGATGATTTTTTATTTGTTTTTGATAGTGTTCTCAAATGTTTTGGCAGCACTGACCTTTTGATTTTTTTTTATAGCATTGCTAAATGCTTCAATAGCACTTTCACTGTTTTGATTTTGACAACACATATACCCAGATATTGTGTCAACACCTGAATCATACTCCCTGACAACACAGTTTTGAAAGCAATAAGTATTTGGATTTTGTCAAAACCTTTTTGGAGAATATCTATTGCACAAAAAGAACTATCTTGATAAGGACATAACAAATTTCAAAGGGAAATTTCCATTTTGAGTGGATCAATCAACATCAAAGCATGATTTTGAGGCAAGAAATAGGGAATTCTCCAAATTTTGTTGCATATCATCATTGACCTATTTCGATCTACATCTTCAACAAAGTTCATAACTATAGGGCCACTTTTTTTGTCATGAATTATCAACACATCAATTTTTCCTTGTAAATGTATTTTCAGTATTAGTTTTAATAGATTAAAAATATATACATAAAACTTTAGTATTTTGTAATTAAAACTGCCCAAAAACTATGGATTTTAGTTTGTAAAATTCTATAACACTATGAAAAATGAAGAACCAAGGGTTGGCTTTTTTCGAAAACAAACTTATTTTGTGTATGTTTTATTTTTGAGATTAATAATATTTTCAAGGAAGGAGTATAAAATCTTTCATGTTAAATATTCCTTTTGTGGTGTTTATCAGTCCGTTTCCTTAGTTATGTTTCTTTCTTTTGTGAGATTTCATGGATGTAAAGTCTTCATATTTCATCTAAAGTTAAGTTTCGTGGAATTCATCTCTATTGAGATGATCTACTACTATGAGATTAAAATTTTTCACCATTTCTATTAAAATTGCACAAAACTCATTTTGATGCTCTATTGTAATGGTTTGTTCTCGTTTCCTGACTACGAACTTGATATTCAAAGGTCTAAGAAACATTATCATCTTTTCTAATGATGACAGACATTGAGTCTTCTTCTCTCATATTTAGAACAAACCTATCTTTATCTCATCAACATTGATCAACACGGATCATTATGAAAATAAATATAAAAGAAAACAATGATGTCTCTTAAACCCAATGATCAATGCAATTCATTAACTAATTGTGAATTCAATGCAATGAAATTCATTTTTTAACAAAAATGGGTATTTTTTTATTAAATCTTCACCCAATCATGGCAAATACTTGAGAGAGTTACATTGTTGATTTGTTGTTGGGCATCTGGAATTCCAAATTGCATCTGTCTACCCTATCCCAAATTACAACAAAATCCCCAAACGAACTAAGTACTCTGATTCTTCTAGATGTATATACACAACAAACTTGTTAATTTTCTCTTGAGCATTTGGAATTCCAAATTGCTTCTATCTACCCCATCCCAAATTACAGCAAAGTCCCCAAACCGACTAAGTACTGTTAAACACACATGGGAGAAAGAACAATAGGAAAGATAAATCATGTGAGTACTTTTTTTTATTAACAGGAGATATACATTTATAGTACATGTGGTGACCATTGGGTTTCACATCCCAAGGTCTCTTGGACTCCTTTTGTCCATTTGGCTTCCCACTAACACATTGAGGATTAGGTGCCCAACATTCCCCCCTTAATCCGAAGGGTTATGTAATGAGTCCAAGAAGAGAGTTGTAATACAAAAATGGTGCAAAAATGCATGGCAGCACAAGGCTGAATGTGCTCTCTGAAATGTTGGTATAAAGGGCGGTGGTTTAAGGATGACCACCAACACTGGAAACGCTTAGTGCAGTTCCCGGAACTCTTCCAAAACTAGCAAGAAGCTGGAGTCTTCTGCTAGAGGAAGTGCTCCTATTGTTTTGAAGAGGGAAACCTTCAACAATGAAAGGGAGGTCTCACCCCACATAAAAGGGAGAACTTCAACTTGAAAAGGAAAGTCTCATCCTGTGATGGTTTAAGGATGACCAACAACTCTGCAATGCTTAATGAAATTCCTGGAACTCTTCCAAAATTGGAAAGAAGCTGGAGTCTTCTGCTAGAGGAAGTGTTCTCAATTTTGTTCCTAGAACTCTTCCAAAACTGGCAAGAAGCTGAAGTCTTCTGCTAGAGGAAGTGTCCCAGATTGCCAACTGAAGGCATGTTCACGGGCATATTTGTCTCTAGCTACAACTCTGAAACTGGTGTGGCAGGTTGTGGCTCAGGCTTGTTTGATGTGACTTTGAAGCTTGTAGATGACCATCATTCCCCCCCTGTCAGATACAAGGTGAGATGATGGAGAAAACTCAGCTGCAAGACTTTTCAATAATCTGGAACAAGCTCTGACATGTGTTTGGAATATCTTCTTGGTTGTTGATGCCCATTGCTAAGAAGCGATCCATCCTAGATGAATCTTTGTTCTTGCAGGACGTTTGTTTCTGAAGCATCCGTGTGAAGAATGACTGGTTTTATGACAGTGCTTACATGGATGAAGATCAAAACAGTGATCTTTCAGATGGCCAACTCGATCACAGTGTTGGAATTTCACAATCTGTTGTTGTTGTTGCGGTGGAAGAGGAGCAGAATCTGGAACAGCTGGAGGTGAACTGTCATAAGGAGCAGGCGAACTATCATGTATGAATCCAGCACTTTGAAACTGAATGGGCTTTGAGTAGTCTGGAATATGAAAGGACAAGTCCTTGTCATATCCAAGACCGGTTCTGTGCTTGTTGTGGACAAGTTGTTCCCAAGGTCTGATGATGGGCTTGGGAAGTACAGACTGAGTTTCTGCATCTGCATGTACAACTGTTGTTGTATTAGGCACTGAATTTGCAACATTAGTGTCTTTCTATTTATGGGAGTCTGTTTCAATTTTCTGAATAGAAACAGGTTCAGAATGATGACTCCACTGTTGTAATTCTTCTTGTTGTAGCTTTGTCTCAAGCTGCAAAAAATCAATCTTTTCCTGTGCATATTGTAAAGATTTTTGAATATCTCTGAGAGTGTTTTTGTTGACTTTAACTGTACTTCCATCAGTAGATAAGATTAGAGTGCTTAATAACTCTAATAATTCATGATTTTTCTCCATTATTCAGACAATCAAATCAACAATGTATTTGTAAAAACAATCAAATGACCAAAAATGCACTCCCCCCCTTTTTTCGCTGTTGTTGTTGTTTTAGCCTCCAATGCACATTCCTTTAGATATCAGTACACCCTTATAAGAATGAGTACAATAATGTTTAGTACTTATTTATTTGCTTCACACAGAGATATAACTAAAAAATTGTGATATCTAGAAACGTAAGAAAAAACGGCACTGAAATATAGAACCTCGGTAGAAGTTTCAATTGTATAAGATGAAGATTTCCCACTTTTGCAATACCCAGAAATTGTACCCAAGAGAAACCTTTTCCTCTGACATTGTACAATAGTGGTTTCAACCACCTGAGTATAACAAGATCGGTCTTCTGCAATTTTATGCCAATACGAGCTCCTGAATTCCAATGACTTGCTGGCTCCTAAACTTTACGCACAACAAGTGTTTTCATGCACACCTATGACACACAACACAACGTTTTGTTTCCTGTATATCACAGTGACAGTGAGCATATATGTTGTTGAGCGGACTTCGACACACTTGCATTCTCCAACACATCGATTCACACTGTCTCTTAATATCCCCTAACATAAATGACAAATTCGGCCTCTGACCGGGGATTTGTAACCCACAAACTTTAGCGTGTACCCATCAAGAAAGTAATGCGGTCAACAGTAAGGAATGGTAATTCGACTCCTTGTAAAGTGAGGAACTCGACCAGGTGGACAAACACACTCCCAAAAAGAATTCAATTGATGAAAATTTTCTTTATACTTGTGAACTCCAGGCATACCACCCGAGCATCATTGATAGCCCTAAGCCGCTTCTGAATTGACTCTTTGTAGAAATTAATAAGGTTTGGCGACCAAGGAATGTTTGTGGCAAGTGATGTATTTTCGGTAAGTGTTAAAAATGTCTCTTTAGTTTCCTCAATGCCTTCAATTGCCTCCTTGTATCCATTTTGAACATCTTCACGAGTTAACGTCTCCTCGGGACAATTTGGGATTGGAGGATAAAAATCAGGCGGCCCAAGCCATGAATTCAAGAACTCCCGATCACACTTCGGCTTATATGGCGGCAACTCCACTGGACGCCTAGAGGATAATGGAATGTTTGAAGACGAGTATGGCAAGTCTGATCTAGTTGTGTCTCTTGCACCTCTGCCACCAAGCGTACTACTGCCAACTCCAGAACATGTTTCAATCAAGCCCGAATTTTGTTAAATCTCGTAAGTTTCAGAAACTCCTGGCTTCCAGAAATCTAATCTCGTCATGTTCACATGAACTCCCCTAAAGCTGAACAATTCCAAACAAACGCGAAAAGTTATGAAGCGCTGACCTTCCCTTAAGCATTACTACTGAGAACGCGAAATTACATGAGTAAAATAAATCACCCGTTATCATCTGTTTATGCCAGCGCTGTCCAAGCTATTCCTTTTGCTACGCTGCTCCTGTAGCTACTCCAGCACAACGGTCATAACGTTCAGCATTCATACCACAACGTTCATAACGTTGAGCATTCACTTAAAAATGCATCTGACAGAGGGCGCAGAAGGTGCAGACTTGTCAAAGAAACGCATAAAAGACTAATTTCAGGAGCTAGACCCGATAAGTTTTTCCCACTTAGAGATAGTCTCTCCAATTTCAGAAGCACTCCGATTGCAGTGGGAGACAGTGTTTTTAGTGGAGTATAGCAGAATATGAAACGTCTATGACACTGACGCAGTGAGATAGTGTTTGCAACATGTCAGAAGAGTAGTGAAGAATGGCAGAGACATACTGTGAATATGATGGACAGAGGGGCGTTTTATTTTTTTTTGTTTTTGCGCTATTTCCGAGCACCATTTGACCAACTTTCTCCATTCCCTGTCATAACTGTCATAAAGAAAATATAACGATTCATGTGCTTATGCTACGGTTTCTTTAATCACACGGCTTCCACAATTCACAGGAGCACACGTGCCATCCATCATATCATTTTCAAAGCCACGTTCTGAGACAGTTTTTAATGTGGGGCAACGTTCACTGTCAGGCAAAAATCCTCGATCAATTTCACAAGAAAAACCAAATCATTCTACACAGGTTCAGTGCAGGGAAATGTGTTAAAAGAGCAGCAGCGACAGATAAATTAATTCCGGGAACATATCTCAGAAGTGCGGTGACAGATAATTAATTCCCTCGGACAAAAATGGGATACACACAAGGAATAATTTGAGAAGCAAATTCAGACCACCATTCAAATGGAGAGTGCACAAGGATTCATTAATTGGAATAAAACGACCAACACCCCAAAAGAAAGATCAATTCCAATTCATATCAAAAACCACAAAAATTAGTGGCTCAAATATGAGCAGGACCAACAATCTCCCGCTTTGATACCATGTTAAACACACATGGGAGCAAGAACAATAGGAAAGATAAATCATGTGAGTACTTTTTTTTATTAACAGGAGATATACATTTGTAGTACATGTGGTGACCATTGGGTTTCACATCCCAAGGTCTCTTGGACTCCTTTTGTCCATTCGGCTTCCACACTAACCCATTGAGGATTAGGTGTCCAACAAGTACTCTTATTGTTCTAGATGTATATACATAGCAAAATTGGAAGATTATCCATGTACACTTAACTCCTACCCTTATAATTAAGTTAGATCGGAATCCTTAGTAGGACGATTGAGATCAAAGCCTCGAGGATGATCACCTGGAGGTCTCAGATGATGATTGATCTGGAAGAGTAAGTCCCTTATTATGTTTCACGAAGCCTCCAGTTCATCCTCATTCTGACTAATTTTATTTTGCTAGGCCTCCATTGATTATGTTTGGATTTTATCCGCCTCCTATTGCTTATATATTAGGACCTGCAATCCATAGATCTCCACATTCATCTCTTCACGGGCCCTACAATAATACTGATAGATGGTTGAGACAGAAGAGTTAGTCTCAGAATTAGAATCCATTGGTGATATATGTCACGACACAAACCTAATACAAGTAGAGTAGTTTAGAACTAGATGAGATAACCTATCTACTTGTGTCAAAGGAAAATACCTAATTGATCTAGGAAAGAAATGCAAGACCAAATCACCCCTCCCCAAAACCCCATTTCAACCTTGATTTGGATTATAATTTAGAAATTTGGGAACACGAGGGGTTGTTTGATGGAGCACCAAGGAAATTGAGCCAATATTGGAGAATTTTACCTTTCAATAAGACAAAATGTTGTGCCTTAAACTCTCAACATGGCCAATATTGGAATTCCTCCTGAGATATGAAATCCACAAAATTATAAGAGACTATGAAAGCTGCATAGAAAATTCCCAATATTACCAAGTGTTCATCGCTCGAGGAAATGAACCCACCTTTCTATCAAGACTTAGAGAGTCAATGGCCCTTGCCGAGTGCTACTTATTTGAAATTTATGAATCTAGACCTCCTATCCACCATTTTAACTCAATTCAGAAGAACATATCCTTCCGTGACTACATAATTACCTCACCTAAGTTAGGTTCCCAAAGCCATACAATTATCTTCCCATTCCCTGTAGAGATATTTTCCTCGCTCGCCATGGTATCTGCGTCACTCCCTTGACTAATTCTCTTCAAATCCCATTAGAATGGCATGCTGGAGAGGGAAATTAAAATGAGAGCCATATATGTTGGCCGAAGGATGATGAGGGCCATGGTTAATGCCAATGAATGCACACATTTTCATGTATTCAAGCCTTGTAAGGTTCTATGATTTTAGGGTATAGGAGGAGTCCTTCCATCATTGCAGATGTCATCATATTTATGAGGAAACTAATTAAGTCATAGTCTAATGAGGGAAATGATTAAACGTTGAGGAATGAGGGGGGAGTGAAGGTATGGAAATTGGGGGAACAAATTTCCACTAGTTAACTTAGTTTCAACAAAATGGAGAAGCCTTGGGACGAGGGAGGGGTAATATATATACTTCATAGACATATATTAGGGATGATAGTTTGTTCAATGATTCCAATTATTTCTACTTGTCCCTCTACCAAGAGATAGGCTCTGTTGGCCAGGCGGGCAACATCACTATTGAGACTCCATAGGATATGGTAGGGGGAGTAATTAGAGAAAGATCCTATAATACTATTGATGTAATGAAATAGAAGAATTGGAATATTATTAATTTGGGGAGTTGTTTTTATAATATGGAAAATAATTAGGAAGGAGTTACCTAATATAGTTATATATTTGATTCCCCTTTTGGATGCTAAGGTTATCCCCAAGAAAAGGCCATACATCTCTACTTCATTGTTGGATTTTCTATAAATCCCCAAAGATAATTTTTCCATAATTATTCCATCAGGATTCAAGACAATCCCTCCCCCTCCTCCCATCCTTGATTTAATTAAATTGTTAATTATTATTTCCCTGGGGAAAATTGGTATAACTTGGAAGAATTTATTATTTTGGGAAGGGTTTGTTGAATCAGTTTCTACCAAGCTTAAAACTAGAAAAATAAAGAAATAAAGAAAGGTTGAGAACCTTGTCCAGATTGCTAAAATTCAAAAATAATAAGCCTCCTCTATGCTTACCAGAAACACCAAGAAAGCTTTTGTGGAAAAATACATTGAAAACCCTGTTTCGATTTATGTGGTAGAAAGGGTATATGTAAGAAAGGGTAAGATGGTTTTTGAGGAAAATCCTTCATTCTACCATCAAGAACAATTTCTGGAGTTGAAAGAAGAGAACCTTATTAATAATTTTCACAGTGATTAACATGGGGAAGGTTTAGAAGTAAATATCAATGAAACAAGGGATTTAGAGGATCAAACCAAATCATCTAAACCTATATAGATAAAGAAGGAAAAATAGGTTACTTTAGTTGAGATGTATGGGATGAGAAAACCCCATACAAGACCCAAAAATAAGCTTAGGTTCAACTCCAAATTGCAGCAAAACCTAGCCTTGAAGGAACAAGTCATTGATCTTGATGATACACCTTTGAAGGACTTAACAAACAACAAAGATGAAGCTTCAAGTTCCTCTAAAAGGAAGAATATATAGAATCAGAGTAAAGGAGAAAAACATGGCCCCAAGGCCAAGAAAAGAAAAAAGAAAAAACAAATTAAATCAAGCAATGTGGACCTATTGTTAGAAGCAATAAAAACATTAAAATGAGCATTGAAAAGGCAACATTGCCAAATGTTTTAGCAATGATGATCTTTGATTTTGGTTTTGATAGCGTACACCCAGATATTTTTTCAATTTTTGAATAGTACTCCCTGGCAACGCAGTTTTGACGATGATAGGGATATATATTTTTTCAAATATTTCTAGAGGATTTATTTATACAATAAGCATTATCTTGGAAAGATAGGTTAAAATCGGACAAAGATCAAAAGGAAATTTCTATTTTGAGCAGATCAGTCAATATCAAATCAGGATATTGGGGTTATAAACATGGGGTTTTTCATATTTTGTTCTAGATTGTTAGTAACTAGTTCGGATCCACATCTTCAACAGATTCTATAATGACGTGCCTACTTTTATTCCACCGTGCATTATGTTTCAAAGTGTCAACAAATCACTTGTTCCTTGCGAATGTATTTTTCAGGTTTAATTTAAAGCCATCAAGATATGTATATATTTTTAGTATTTTGCAATTAAAACTTTCCAGATATTATGGATCTCAAAGCTTATGTAATTTTTTGTATAAAATTAGATGAAAAAGTAGAGAGAAGGGTTGGCCTCTAAAGAAAAGGACTTGTGTTGTGTTTGACTCCATTTTGAGATTAATAGAGATTTCAAGGTAGATGTATTTGAACTATTATATCAGATATTCTTTTAGTGATGCTTATCACTCACTTTTCCTAGTGATATTTTTCCTGTGCAATTCCATAAGTGTTTTTAGTCTTCATATTTGAAACGAAAGTCATATAAGTTTAAAAAATTCATTTGGTGCTTTGTTTTACAAGTTTCAAGTATTGTCACGTTTTGTTCTGATATCAAATAGAATTCAATCTGATGCTTTGTATTGATGTTTGTTTCTTTTTTCACCTATGAGAATGATAATCATAGATCTAAATAAGCATTATTCATCCCACCTCTAAAATTTGATTGTTCTCCCACCAGATTTTGAAATCTTCATTGGAATGACATCTTAGTTGTAACTTATTTGAAATTTTATTATCGTATGTGCACTTTGATATGATGTAATATGATTATTGTTTCATTTCATATGTTGTAATATTAGATATATAACAGAGAAATTAATTATTGCGTGAAATAAATAATAAAATTTCATTCTAAAAGGTTTTTTTTTTTTGTAGAATAAGGATCTTCTAAAAAATTCAAATGATCCTCATCACATAGGTCTAGATCACGTTGGTTTTGATGTTGAGATGGAAGATGATGCTCATGATGACATAGATATATATGATAATGAGGTTGATGCCGATACATATGATGATGGTAATGAGCCAGTTGTTGGTGGCATCAAGTGAAATTCATGATCATATAGACTCCATCATGGATAATTTTTTATATATTGCTATGATGTTGATTTTCATGCTTACTATCATATGTATCATTTTCATGGCCTCTAGTACCATACTATTGAGTTGTATCTATTTGACATGTATCGTTTTGACTTATATCATTTCGACATGACGTATCATTTTGCTTGTATCAATTTGTCTTCCATAATTTCTCATTTTTATTTATATCATATGTACATGATGTATCATTTGACTTATGTCTACTATTGGACATGTATCATTTTCACATGCTATTGATCTACTAGTATATATGAATTTCACTTGTTTTAGTTATATATGATGATCTTATCAGTATTGACTAGTCAATTTTTATATATTGAAAGTGGTTGATTGATTATTTCGATGCATGTTTATTATGTATGATGGGTTTTGATTTACTGCTCATAATGGATGTGGTCAAAATCACTTAGATTATAGATATTTGACTCGTTTTAATTATATATTATGATCATGTTACAATAATTATATTGTTATTTTATATATACTAGATGTTGTAGATTCTAAATTGATAGAGATTTAATAAGTATAATGATGTTGTTAATTTATATGGATGTATATTTTCCTAAAAAATATTTATAAATGTTATCCTATAACATATTTCAAATGAATTCATATGACTTATCGTATAATAATATAACTTATTTAAGAGACATGATATATCTCACTAATTAAATTGAAATAAAACATATTAATTTTACTATATGAAAAACAATAATTATCTTGGGAAGCGAAAAAGAAGAAGCAATGGAAGCCAAACTGGAAGCAAAACTAGATACAAAATTGGAAGCCAAACCCAAAACCAAATTGGAAGAAAATCTTGGCTCTAATTCTGGCATTATTCCTGGTGTTAGTGCCAGTCAGTTCATCCTATCACCAAGTCACCCAAATTTCAAATTTGAGCTTGCATTCCTACTTTTTTCTCTTCTAAGCTTATTCCCAAGTAAGTATCATCATCTAGATCGCCTTTTTCCTTGGGCAAAGTAAATGCAAATGCGAATTTTCTTCATCTGGTGTTTATGTGAAATTTCATGCTGCAAAACTAGTGTAAATGATGGGTTTTGTTAGTTATGACATTGAAAACTTGTAAATTTGTCACCCCATACCTCTTCAGATGTATAAATCACCATATCATTCACTAATTAACTCATCTAATTTTAATTTACCTCACCTTTTCACAAACCCTAGCTCATACTTATCATTTTGGACAATTTTCCTAGCATGACTGTTTTTTTTTTTTTTTTTTACTCATCTCTCTCTATAATTTCACTCCATTCAAACTTACTAAGCTTTCTACCACCCCTATCCATCTCCCAAAATTCCCCTATCACCATCTCCCTTCCCTAACTCCCTCATTTCATCATTTCCTTCCTTGAGCAAGAAAATAGTCATCTTAATACTAAACAGTTGATAATGGAGAAAGAGAAATCCAAGGTGCTACAGCAAGGAGGAAAAGGAAAAGCAGTGTTGGAGCCTAGTGTACATGAGTAAACTAAAAAAAAAAAAAAAAGTTATGAAAAAGAGGCCAAGGACCAAGGGACTCAAAAAGGCATTGAGGGAGGAGAAATGACATAATTTGCTAGATGAACACCTAGACATGGAGGAAAGAATTGCCTTGGAGATCAATGAGGATAGAGAGTATTGGCTAAGTAAGGTCAATGACCACTTAGAATATCTTCTTGACAAATCCAACAGGGATAATTAGATATTGAGGCATATGGCACATCATTATCAAACCAGAAACATGATATGTAACATCAAGCTCAAGCAGTTGAAAAATAAGCTAAAGGAAACACTAAAGGAAAAAATAAGAGGGATAACTTGGAGATGCCTGCTGAATCATCCATGAGGGCATGGCATACCTCATGTTTCACTTCATGACCAATTTTCAAGGTTTTCTGAGCATTTTTCGTTTTTTGATAATTTTGGTGCCAAGTTGAGAAATTGGACTAGTCACAAGGCACTGCGCTTTTTCCTCAGGGCTCAAAATGACAAGGGGCTTACATTTTTGGAAATATAATGACCTGCTCTTAAAACCCATTTCATATTATTTCTCAGAGAGGACTCAAATTTTGAGAAAAAGGAGAAAAAGGGGTAAAACATCATCATTCTGCCACTCTTTTTGACAAGCGCTACACTTTTGGAGACACCTTGGGAGAACGAGTTTGTGAAGGCCTTCCCATGGGTCATTTTCATTAATTAAATGTGTTATGGAAAATAGACAGGCAAGGGTAGTTGAGTGTTCTCTTAGATCTCAATTTGGACTTCAGGCACCTAAAAGTGGGTTCAAAGTTGGCGTTGCGCTTCTGCAATTTTCTTAGTTTTTATTTTTAATTTCACTGTGTAGTTTCATAGTTTTTAGTTTGACTTGGTCAAAGTGAAAACTCGTGATGCAATTGCAGTAGTTTGAGGTTAGATTATGTAATCTTAAATAAATAGACACGATATTTTGTTTTTATGGTTAATTAGGCCTCATAAAGGAAGAAAAATTCAAAACAAAATCTAAGAGAAGAGTTTGTATTTGACCTTCTCACACTCTCCTATTGATTGAGAGAATCTTGGAAAAAGTTCCACCACCTAGGAATTCAACTCCTGAAGATAGGAAATTTGTTTAATTGAGTCTATATGTATCATTTCTCATTAAGAGAGAGGGGTTGGACTTTTGTGGATAAACTTGTACCTTATGTTCTCTTACAACTAATATAGGAGCAGTTGCAGCTATATTTCATGAATTCTTGGTCAATCAGTCTATGGTGTTGTTTTATTTTCCTATCAGTTTCTAATGGATAAATAATCTCTATTTTCATGCTTTATCTTGTTCCTATGAATTTCCTTGCAGTTATATACACAAAAATCTTAGATTTAAGCTGTGATCATCAGGAAATCATGCTTGTGTTTCTTTTCTTCTAAAACTAATGAATTCATGCTTTTACATGCTCATTATGTTTTCTTAAACTCTTAGACCTATACTACATTAAAAACACTTCAAGTTAACCATAGCACACTGTTATCTAGCTCCTTTTATACTTGTCACTGCATACTTGAAGCCTTGACCTAATTACCGACTCTAATCCCTAGTCCAACAAACCAAAAACACTAAATTCACAAATACTCATACAAGACTTGTATATCTAGCCTAAAACCTATTTCTTTTCAGTTATTCATTGACAAATCCTTAGACATGTCCCTCTCTGGTTCAGTAGGGCTAGCTACTGAATTGAAAGTGGTTCGAGGTTACCTCTTTTGATCTCCTCCTCAACCTAGGAAATTGTAGGGGATAACACCTGGCGTTAATTCTGACGTTATTCCTGGTGCAACTTACGCCATGTTTTCTGGTGAAATTTCTAGAATTGTTTCTAGTGCTATTGACATTGTTATTTCTAGTGCTATTTTTGATGCTATTTTCATTACTATTGTCGGCGTTATTGTCGTCAATATTTCCATTATTATTTCAGTTCCATAGTGGGTGATATTGTCGGTGCTAATGTTGTTGCTATAGCTAATGCTATTACCATTGCTATTGTTGGCTCTATTTTCATTGCTATCATCAACACTATTGTCATTGTTATTTACATTGCCATTGTTGGTGATATTTTTGGCATTGTTGTTGACACTGTTGTCGTTGCTACAGATGGTGCTATTGATGGATCTATTAACATTGCTATTAACGACGATATTTCTGACATTGTATCTTATGCGCCAAGACAAGAACTATTCCTAACATTATTTTGGGTGCTAAATTTGGTGCTACGACATCATACTTGGTTGTTCCCATTTTTGCACCGGAAAAGGTTTCCAATTCATGGACTAAAATACACTAAATTTTGGTGTTATTTTACTGTTTTGTTGTATTGTTATGATCAAGAATTATTTGCTATTATACAAGATTTGAAGAAATGTCAACATTAGTTGCCACTGAAGGAGTTTGTCTTATTTACTAATCATAAGGCAATGTAGTGCATCAACAAACAAGGTAAGCTTAGTAAAAAAGCAGTCCAATGTATGGAAATTTTGCAAAGTTATACATTTGATTTGAAGAACATCTATAGAAATCAAATAAATTTGTAGATGCAATAAGTTGGAGTACAATGTTGTTGAATACTTTGTCAACTGACATTGTGAGATTAGAATGTATGAAGGAGATATATAAAGAGGATGGAGATTTTTTGGTCTTGAAATGCATGCAAAGCACCTTGGAGTATTGGTAAAACTCCATATTTGGATTTCCACATCTAAGAGGGATTTTGTTTTAAGAATCATAATTTGTACATTCCTTATAGCTCATTGGAACTAAATATTTTTAAAGAGTTTCACAGTGGATGTTTTTGTCGAAATTTTGGTGTTGAAAAGACCACAACATTAGTGAAGGAAATATAATTTTAGCCCGCCATTAACAACGATGTCAAGAAGTTTGTTGAATATTGTAAGATTTTTTAATTAGCAAAAGGAAGGAGTCAAAACACAGGGCTATATGTGTTACTACCAATAACCAAGAGTCCATGGGAAGATGTAAGCATGGACTTCATTTTGGGACCTCCTATAATACAAAGAGGTCCTGTGTTTTTTTGGTTGTAATAGATATGTTTTCAAATATGGTACATTTCATACCATGCAAGAAAACCAATGATGCTATTAAAGTGGATGTGTTTTTCTTCTAAAAAAATATGAGATTACATTGACTACCAAGGAGTATCACTTTTGATAAAGATATAATATTTATTGTACATTTTTGGAGGGTAATTTAGAAGAAAATGGGACCCAAGTATATTTATGCATATCATCCAAAAATTAAAAGAAAAAACAAGGTGGTTAACAAGTGCCTTGGGAATTTGTTAAGGATTTTGAGTGGAGAGAAATTAGGACAATGGGATTTGGTTTTGGTCTTGGTTGAATTAGCCTAAAATGATTCAATCAATCGGTCTATTAGAAGGAGTCTATTTCAAATTGTTTATGGTATGATAGGAAAGTAAGTTGTGTATTTAGTTAAGTTGTCAAATCTAGAGGATAGGAGTGTTAATGCAAGTGATTTTGAGAGGACATGCAAGAAATGCATGAGAAAGTCAAACTATGGCAATAACAAAGAAATGAAAAATATAATAAAGAAGGAGATTTTTGAAGAAGACAAAAGGATTTTGAATAAGGAAACCTAGTGATGACACATTTAAATAAACAAATATTTTCGAGAGGTACATATAGTGAACTTAAGTTCAAGAAAATCATGCCATGTTCAATCCTAAAGAATATTTTTGATAATGCCTATAAGTTGGAGTTATCAGAGAATTTCCACATTTCATTATATTCAATGTTATTAACTTGTATGAGTTTCATGAATGAGAAGGGGATGATGATTCAGGCACCTTGGATGAGTGGAATAAACAATTGATCATCAATTGAATCAAAGAACTGAGCAAATCTTGGTGAAGAGAATTAGCAGAAGGATTCAAAATAAGGACTATTGTGAATATTTGGTTATGTGGAGAAATAAAGGTTATGAGGATGCATCATGGGATTTTTGAATAAGAATTTGAAAAACTTTGAGGGCATTCATCTTTTGTAACATATATAGTAGTACACACATAAGATAGAAGATTATGTTTTTCTTACTAAGTATGTTTGATGCATGAGCATATTTGGCCTAGTGCAATTTGCATCAATCGATTTTAGTTAGTAGTTGGAGGACTAAATAAGATTATTGTGACAATATTACAACTCTTCCATTTTTTTTATAGTGCCATGACTCCACCATTGTTGTTATAATGCTTATGACCCTGTCATTGTTATTATAGTGTTATGATTCAACCATTACTATTACAATGCTATGACTCTTCCATTATTGTTATAAAGTTGCAACTCCACCATTTCTGTTACACTTTTGCAACTCAACCATTTATATTAAAATGTTGTCACTCCACCATTGTTACTAAAGTGCTACGACCTTTCCATTATTGTTATAGTTCCCCAACTCCACCATTCTTGTTACAACATTGTGACTTCACATTTCTTTTATAGTGCTATGAAGTCACCTTACTATTACAGTGATAAAACTTTGTTATAACACTACAAATCATGTCTTTTTATGATTCCACATTTCTTATGGGACTTCATGGAAAATTAGTGGGCCAACTATGCAAGGAAATAAAGACTAGTTAGGGAAATAAATGAGGAAGTTGAATTGCTATGACTATTCAACTTCCAAACCATCATTTAAGAGTAAGGAAAAGATGAATGAAGGGAGGATGAGAGAAAAATGGAAAAATATATTGTGAATATGGAAAGTAATAGATTAATGTAAAGAAGAAAAAAATGGGTCACATATGAGGGTGAAACAAACGATATGTATGTAGAGGCATAGGGCAGAGTAGTAATGTACATAGATTGTAAGAATAAATTGATGTGAATATGAATGATAAATGATTTTTTTCTCTATTATCTTGTTTCATGTGGATCTTAATTCCCCATTGAAAATGTTATTCTTTAATTTCTATTAATGGTAGCATAAAAGTAGATGTGTTCTCTATGGGTAGGGATTGTGTTCCTATAGTTGGTTTTGTATAGGATTTTAGTGTCACTTGCATAATATATAATATGACCTAGTAAGAAATGTATAAAATTGATACCTTGTACGAGCATCCGTTCATCTCAGTGAAATGTGGACATGGGGTCCAATTGGGGCCTTTCCTCCTGAATCTTGATTCTAGTTACTCCTTGGGTGTCATGTTTGTATTGTACTACTTTGTTATCTCCATGCATCACTTTAGTCCTCCATGGGCCTCCATATTTATTTCCTTTATGGTTCTACGTCGATCCATAATAAGCTCTCCAATACACTTTCCCTTTGCTTCATTATTGTTGTTTCTCCATGTGGTGTGGGTGGTGATATATGATGACCTTAGCTATTAGTTCTTCTTTATTTGACTCTTCAATGTGTGGTTGTTTTGAGTCATTTAGTGTCTTAACTTCTTCTTCATTTTTATGAAATTCATGGGAATTTTGATCAAGTGCTCTAGAATCCCTCTTATTGATTCAACCTTGGGCTCTTCATTTCATCTTTCATTAAGTACTATAAAAAGTTTCCTTACAAGGACATTTCCAAGTGCCCCATTGGGTCGTTCTTACTTAGTAAGAGAAATATCCTGCAATGTAAATTTCATTTTTTTCATACTAAAGTGATGCAGATTTGATCATTATATAATTTTTCATCCATATCAATGCTTTCATAGTGGAATAATTGAAGGAAATATCTTACTAGAGAAATTATTAAATGGGATCTAAGTTGGAGAATTGGGGTTTAAAACCTTTTATAAAACCCTTAACGTGAGGTAACACCATCAATTACGCCTTACGAAAGGAATCACTCCAATCCATGTGCTTGATATGAGAATCAACATTAAATAATATGCAATACAATGATAACCATATGTCTTTATACTGTTTTCATGAGTAGTCTTAGTGGTATATGCTAATTTACCTTATTATTATATTACTTGTTCTTACATAATGATATTATTTATTATTAACCAACTATTAAGTGCTCCTATTCCATGATTATGGCTAAATTACATTTATTGTTCCATTCGATACCTCCATAGGTGCCTAAATTATATATATATATATATATATATATATATATATATATATATATATATATTACTCTTATTATTTCTTCATATTTACCTCTTTCATGAGGACACATGGATTGTCTCTTTCTTTACCTTTTACATCTTTCATCAGAACTTAATGTTGAGAAATCTAGGGCATGGGGATTAGGTGATTTCTCTTCTATGGTAACTTCTTGTGATTAAAATTTTCTTATTCTTTAATTGGCTTCTTCTTTCTCTTTATTAATGTTAATGTTTTTTTATCATCAAACAACTACCAAAACATAAATAATTATGAGACAAGAGACGCCAAATGTAGGCGATCAACTAGGGAAAAAACCTCTCCAACTTGAGAGGAAAACCCAAACAAATTATTCTTCTTATAGAAACTTCAATTGACAAATACCAAGACCAAGACCCTTGACATATCAACCTATCCAAGACCGAGTCACAAGACCCTTCTTCAATACTTCTTCTTCTTTCCCAGGTCAACTCTATCAAATTGACTCCTAGCACTGTAAATTTGGACTATTCTAAAATTTCATCCCTCCTCCATAGTCTTGCAATTCTTGGCTACTCGAAACTTCTACAAGTTCACACATGTGGGTTGAATTACAGATCTTGATAGTGTTCTCTGTATTCACTTGACTTGAGAGATTCTCCTTGTGACCCCGATTAGCAAGAATGTTGGTTTAGTGACCTTCCTCTTGGCTTCTTCAAAGGTTGGTGTAACCCTACTGCAAAAACCCTAACCCTTGTCACACGTACAAGAAAAATGACCCAATAACAAGTCAAAAATTCTTTGGTTTATTCTCCTTATTACTTTTTTGTATGATAGGCTCTTATTTCTCCTTTTCTCACACTTCTTGACATATTTAAGATGCTTGAGAGTTTTTCATTCAAGTGAGGCTAAGAACTTCTATATATAGTGATTTGTTCATGTAAAATAGGCTGACTTGTGCCATTGGATATGCTAACATGCTTTTCTAGAATGATCTTCATCTCATTTTGAAGGCCAACATAAGGTATTTCTTGTGACACGATCTCGGAGGGTTTGTGACTCAAATAAATTTTCTTTTTACAATGTGTAACATGCCCAAATGGGTCTTGAATACTTGATATTGACTCAATATACTTTATGACTTGATAACCAAACCTAATAGGTGACAATGGGAGCTTCATCTATAAAATAAAATTCCTTGAGCATGAAACCCATGACTCAAGCATTACAAAATATTTTTTTTCTTCTTTACATCAATTACATAAAATCATGATTACACAAGTCATTATGAAGACTGAACCTAGTTACATATTTCAACACTCCCTCTTAACTAGGGAGGTATTCATAATATATACAAGGTACTTGGACATTCATAACATCCAACATTGTCACATAGCAAGGCATTGACTAACAACTCTATCTATCCACAAGATCAAAGAATAATGTTGGTGAGACCAATGATTTATAGACACCCTCATAATTGTCTCTCTTGGAACATACCCTATCCAGTTTATCTTAGAGTATGATCCACCATGACTATTTTTATCTTGGATTCCCAATCCTCAAAGAATATCGGTCCTCTACGACTACTCTTATCCTGGATGCCCTACCACATCTTCAAATAGTATTAGATGCCATATGCTTACCTTATCCTCCATTCTATCTTCCCAAGTGAAGACAAGAATGATGTGTCTATCTCTGCCTCTCAAATAGGGAGGATATACCCATTCCATTGTGAAATGTACCAATTCCTATGAAAGGAATGTATCCAAGCTCTCTCTTAATCAAGGACTTGACCAAGCTCCATCTTGACGAGGGACTTGCTTCCATCAGTTATTTAGGTGGATATCATGGGAAAACCAGCTGCTTGTAGGAATTCCTCTTTCGATTTCATGAACTTCTTCTTTAACATGAAGCGTACATCTTTTGGGAATATTTGTAGGGCACAGACCATCCATCACTTTCATGAATCATGGCAGTCATGTCATACTTATTTTCATCGGCAAGTGATCCATTAGTCCATATTTGGCATTCCTTTGTTTCTTTCTTCCTTCTTCATGTCATGTTTCCTGAAGGAATTTTCATCTTGCCACATGAGCATGAGTTGTAGAAGAAATTCGCGACTCTTCCCTTGGTAGCCCTACATAAGCCCATCTAGATATTGTTCAAAAATAGAAAAATAAGAATTAAATCAATATTACCTTTATGATGGTCTTTCATCACAACATCTCCTTGTTTGCATCAACATCCTGCATACATATTGACACATCTCCAAAAAGATATATAATGTCAAGGGTTTCTTTCTTTTTCAGACTTCATCAGGATCTTCATATCTTTCCCATGGATATATCATAGTCAAATCTTTTAGTCCTTGGATGTTGACTGCCTTAATAGTTTCATTTTTCATGATCTCTTCCTTTCTTTCTTCACACATTTCTTTTCAGGAACTTCCAATCATAGTTCCTCCAGTTTTGTCAACCACTTCATATTTCATATGAGGACATATTATGTTGATTTCATATTATCAATTGTGAATCATGCCTTACTACATCCTTCCAAAGGTGTAGATCCTTTTTTTTATCACGCTCTCAAGGTAGAGCATTCATTCATGATATTTACAACCATAAGACATTTCTTACTTAAATATATGCATACATACCTCATTTATTTATTTTAGGTCATCTAGACTGCCTTCGGTAGCTTCCTTGATGGAAAGAGCTCCAATCATGTTGACATGATTCATATCTTATGACATCATACCTTTATTCCATGAATCCCATACAAGGTGGAATTCTCGAAACACTTTCTCCCTTTAATAGGTGAACCTTCTAGTGAAAGTTCCAATGGGGTATCATGATTATCGTCATTTGGAAAATGCTCCTATTAAATGATGTGTGATGAAATTTTTATAATAGATGACTTTTTTCTTTCCGTACATGCTACTTATGCTTCAAATGAGGTTACCATGGGCTACATATTTCTATAGGTGGCTTCCATACACTTCTATTTCAACTATCTTTCATGCTTCTTCTAAGATAATGTCATGAGCTCTTTCTTTCAATGATTCTATGATGTCATGTTTCATCCTATAATGCTCCTTAGTGACTCATGATAGCTATATCTTACAAAGGCAAAAATGAAAAACATAAACTTGAAAATAACTAGGTGAGGAAGAGTATCTCAATCATAGTAGAGATATTTTGCTTGCTCTTTCTTAGATTTCTTCTTTTCAGTTTCCTCCACTTCTTCGGTGATATGGTCTTCTTCTCTTCACATTTCGTTATTTTCCTTCTTGAGCTTAGGACAATCTCTCTTGTAATACCCATATTCTTGACATCCATAGCATTGAACCTTAGCCATATTCTTCTTCTTTTTTTGAGGACCAAATTTTCCTTTTCTTTTTGTCATTGTATAATGCTTGATTTTTCTCATTTGATCCTACATCGGTTTTTTCCTTCTGCCTAGTTTCTTCAATCTTCCATAGTAACCATAGATCCTTGAATGGAGTAGCTTATTTCTTCCCCTAAATGCTTGATGTAAAGTTACCTCACTATTTTGGTAGTTCATTTAGTACTATGGTAGTCATTTCCTTTTCAGACATTATTTCCTAGATCTTGAAATTGGTCTCTTATTTCACATATCATCATAAATTATGAGGCTATTCCTTCTTATTTTTATATTCTTATCTTGTAGATTTATTGTCTTAATGAAATTTCTTCACCTGTAGTGCTTACGAAAAACAACTCTACATGTTTGTCATATATTTCTTTTGGATTTTCAAGTTTAGATACATATGGAATGAGGGGATCCTTGATGGATTCTATGAGAATCCTTTGAGCCCTTACTTCCCTTTTCATATATCTTGCAAGTGCTTAAGCATCTTATTTTGGAGGTTTGGTGATTGGACCATTAACATGTTCCATGACCTCATTTTCTATGAGATTCAAATATGTCATTTTCTTCCATGCAAGAAAACTTGAAGACCCAACTAACTTGTTTCTTTCCTTGCAAAATGAAATTTTGAAAGATTCACATGAAGACATAAATATAATTACTTGTGAAGATGCTTCTTAAACTTGCTATCTCCTTTAATTTGATGATGCTATAGATAATATAAAACTTCTCCTTGATGAAGATAGTTTTCTTCAGGAGTG
This sequence comes from Pinus taeda, assembly GCA_000404065.3. NCBI lineage: Eukaryota > Viridiplantae > Streptophyta > Pinopsida > Pinales > Pinaceae > Pinus > Pinus taeda. The sequence continues at coordinate 86,148 of APFE031524092.1, read as the reverse complement.
ATCCTTGACTCCAATGAGAGGGAGATCACTTTTATAACTTCTGATGATTATGACAACATCCTTGTTCTTTATTCTCTTGGAAGAGTAGACTTTAAGTTACTTATATTTGTAGATCTTTTCAGTTTTAGTAGAGGTAGGTTCTTTGTGGTCTCTTTCTTTGATGATGACTTGAGCGAGAATCCCAAGACTTCTTCCAGTGAATACTTCTTCTTTGATCGATCTAGAGTTTTAACGCTTCCTTTAATGATGATGTAGACCTCGACTTCAAAATTATTTGAGGATGAGATGATTTTCTAGATTCTTTGATGCCCTTTGGTTCTTGAATGCTTGAGTGTCCCTTGTTGAGTTTCCCTTCCTTTATTTGTCACCTAAGCTTTGATACCATGTTAAGAACTCTAGGGCATCAGGATGTTGACGGTTTTGGACTTTTCAACATTCACGGGATCTCCCTTATATGAATTCCAAATTAGACCTCACACTATTTGGTGTAGGAGTCCCATCTGGAATACGACCTGGTTGTCGATGCAATGGGTTTTAATGATATGCCTTGGCTGCAATAACACATGGAGTGATGTATAATGACTTTGATGAGAACAACTATGTGACCCTACGAAGAGTCAAGTGTGATGCATGAAGGTTATACCACACAAAAGGGAAAATGAGTGATCCCCTTAGAAGCTTGTAAAAATACACAGCTTGAAAGGAACACATGAGCATAAATGACATCACAAACTAATATGTGAAATAGTTCATAGGTTAACAGTGATGAATTAAACAACAATGCGAATTCAACAAGATTTGTACTAGTGAAAATGAAATAGCTCATAAGCATAAGTGTAAGTTAAATAACATACATTGCAAACATAACAAGAATATGTCCTACTATATTTACAACATATGCATGAAAACATGTTGGATCTGAGTTGTTTATTAAGTGAAAGTTCCAATCACACATATACCATTGATGGACCACTAGCCCCAATAGTGGAATGTGAAGTCAACATCACCTGCTCCTCCAAATAAATATACTCCCTCTATGCTATGGAGAAGCCAAGGCTCTCACAAACTCCCAAACTCCTGATTCTAAGCCTAAGCCTAAGAAAAAGCTTGGCTCCCAAAATACCCTTACATGAGTTATGAGGATATATTTATGACAAGATGGGGTGACTCTTCAACTCCCCTTTCTAACTTTTGGACTTCCCCATGACTCTTCAACTTCTTTACAAAATGAATCATTACAATACATCATGACTCTTCATATTCCAATATTAACACTTAGAATTCCACTTACAAATAATATTAGAAACACTCATACCTATATAAAACAAAATAAGGTAGAGCCAACTAGACAACCTAACAAGAAAAAACATTGTCATGTTTGAGTTTGGGGAAAATATATCTCAACAACTTCCACTTGCTGTCTCTCGGTCTCGTATCAGTGCTAAGCTTGGTACTGTGCAATGAGACCCTCAAAATGTTCAATGGTGTCTAGATGGAAGCATACTCTAGCCTCATAACATTTGGGTACAATGATTTAGAACCAGTTTAAACTTCCTTCTAGAAGATGAGAAAAATTGTCTTGATTTTGAAAGGGCGACCAATGTAGTTCTGCATATTTTTTCTGTTCACCTCCAAATTTTCCTTGGTGGCAATTTGTCTAAGTTTATTCAAGTATTTTTCTATCTCTCCTGACCTGGTGGTGGGCTCCAGTATTGCAGCAATAATGCTGCAACTCCTGGGACTCCCTTCTTTACTTTTATCAACCAGGTAGTTCATAACAAACTTGGAAGCGACGATGCTATATGCACAAGTACTAGCTCTTGCCGCGACTGTCACTTGATCAGCTGGCACAAGTCTGTTATGAGCTTAAGACAACTTCTATGAGCTCTTAGAAGAAGCTTTTTAACTTATGGATGAAAGCTAACTCAAAGGAGGCTAATCTACTTGCAGAAAGAAATTGAAAAGTTGAAAGGAAATGCAAACCCTAGCAAACCCTAGTTTTACTGATTAACCCTACCAGTGCAAGAAAAGAGATGAAAGCAATGGAAATGAATGCCATTGACTTTTATAAAGGTAAAATGTATGTGACTAAGCTACTTCTACAGTAAAATCTAGAAAAAAAGAATCTTTTTTGTATTTTTGAGTAAGTTGGCAGAATTATTATGCATGTGCTTTAACTGTTTTGATTGTGCAGAGGTTGATTGACGAAAGGAAATGCTTGCAAGATGTTGGGAAGGTGATAAGAGGGCCTAAGGGGTCCCTAGAACCCTTCCAGAGAGTTTTATAGTGATCAGATCTCAAGAAACCGCCCTCTTGAGCTTCTACAGGAAGTCTGCAGGGGTTCTACAGGATGTACTGTAGCTTCTACAGGATGTTCTGTAGCTTCTATAGGATGTTCCGAAAAGAGGATTTTGGAGGGTTGATGGAGGAAAAATGGTGGGAAAATGGAAATGGAGGTTGGATAAGGATGTTAAGGGGTCTAGGACCTGGTGAATGAGGCTAAGGAGTGATTAAGGTGATTGGATTTGTTCGAGGATGGAGGGAGCAATGATGCACATTAGGGCAAAGTGGGAAAATGTGGTGAATGAAGGGAAGGAATCTGCGTTAGGGGGGGTGGAGCAACTTTTATGATGGAGGAAGGGTAGGCAGGGATGGAATACAAGAGATCTGCACACAATCTCTCAAAACTGATCAAAGAAAGACTGAAAAAATCAGAGATCTATCTACTGTGACCTAATCTGCCCTAGAAACCAGAATCATGGTGAACAGCAAGTTATGAACATTAAATCATGCAAGAAATCTATGGAAAACTAAGCAAGAACAGATCTAAATATGCAAGCATAACTGGTATCAACTTTTCCATCTAAAAATCCAACACTTGCAATTGCATGAAGAGGCAAAAACAATGTTTTGTGGCAGCAAGTATACCTTGGTCTCAGCTCATGGTGCCAAGGAGGGAGAGGTGAGATCAAGGGTTTCTTGATGAAATTTTCTGAATATCTTTTCTGTACTCACACTGTAAAATCAACCTGAAGCATGAAAATCTATTTTAATCATCAAAAGCAACCTAAGTAACAAAGCAAGATTTTAATCTAAATATCAGAAATTAATCTAGGAATGTAGCAAAAACACATAAAAGTACACAAAGGAGGTACTGGGCACTTGGGTTGGGCCCAAACCCAAGAGCTATAGCCTCCTCAGAAAGATTAGAGCTGGTGCAAAGCTAGATCCATCTTTATTGATCAAAAAATAATAGTTACATCCCAAAACCTGTTTACAAGAAAAAGCTTGAAAATGTGTTGAAATGCAAAGCTAACCTACTGACTAAAATCTAACTAACATCTGACTAAAATCGAACTAACAAAATGACTAACTGGATAACTCCAAATGAGGCCCTCGGCCTTCTTATTTATACAAATTGATGACCCCAACAGTCCTCCTAAACTTTAGGGACTTGGCTGCCAAAACTTGCAGTTAACAACAGTCCTACTTGACTTGCTTGGCTGCCCCTTGTGCTTCGAGTTTTTGATGGAGAATTTGAGGTAAGGGCTTTTAAATGAAGGGGACACCTTCCTACAAATCCTCCCCCTTGTTCTTCCACGAATTTGGCTGCCAAGTGCTCATTTAAACCTTTGATTTTGTCTCAAAATTGACCAAAAATACTGCATAAAGCACACATTAGACTTGTTGGCTTAATGACTAACCCAATTCACTCTATTAGCATAAATATAATAAAAAACATGCAATAAACTAATGAGAATGGTGGATTAAGTTGAATTAGGAGGCTGAATGAGCCCATATAATTACTCATTTCTGGGGCTCATCACCTGGTTCCTGGGTTTGGCTTTAGTGAGTGATCCAATTGATGGGATCTTATGGGACTTCACCAAGAAATCCATACCATTGTATAACCATGCATACAAGGCCCGAATGTTACTAATTAATGAGGTGAGTAGTTTATTATTCTGGATTATAATACAAAATCTTTCTTTCTCCAGTTGTCCATGTTGCTTCATTTTCTTACCTAAGTCAAGCGATGCCCCTTTGTATTTCATTGACCATTCGTACATAGCAACGATTGCGACTTGGACATTCTTGATAGTTTTGAAAAAGTATTTACACTTCGGCTGCAAATCATGCAAGTGGATAACTACCTTATCCATGGCAACAAGCTCCTCATAGATATTTCACATGGTCTCTTAAAGTGTCGATACTTCTCCCAATATCGTTGCCTTTATTTCCTTTAGATGGCCTTGTGTGGAAGCTATGTTCTAAGCTAATACATGGATTTGTTCAAGCTCTTGCCTAGAATCCTACAAGTTCTTTGCAAATTAATTATTCTCGGCCATCAAATACTCAGGTTTCGACTTTGTTGCACCTGCAAAGGCCAAATTTACTACGTCAATGGCATTGGCATTCTTCCTGGTGTCTGCCACAATTACCATTTCTTTAATAAATGCAGATGATGTGAGGTCATCCGAAAAGTTATTCTTACGCACTTGTACAATCTTCTTCTAGATTTCATTGTACAAAAAATTTTATGTGTCCATGAATCGATTGTCATCAAGAGGAACAACTTCCTGTTCCTCGCCTAGAGCTAACTCTATTGTTGGAGGTGGCAGAGATTGAACGACGACCAACTGTGTACTTAGTGTCAGATCAACATCTTGATTTTGTGGCTCTAGCTCTACCTCCATGTCATCGATCTCTGTCAACTCTTCAATCTGTTGAGAAATATATTAGTACTGCACCTATTTGCTTTCCTCCTTTCCTAGTTCTCAATTTTGTTCTTTCTCTTCAAATTATTTCCGCGTTGTTTTTTCTGCTATTGCAATTCACCTCTCTTATTCTTCTTGCTTATGCTTCTCTTCTTGTTCTTTCTTCTTTTTTTCTTCATCCAATCTCCTCTTCTCTTTCCTCTTCCTTTGTTCTGCTCTCTACATCCTACATTTCCTATTTTCCTATGATGCTAAATTCGCTTTGATAATAGTTGGATCTACTTTCATCTTATGGGTTCATCCTCCCCATGGACTATAAGCAACCTTTCTCTTTCCCTTATCCTACACAAGGTTTCTCCGTTCTGCTGGAACTTCTTTCAGAGTAGCTTCCTTCTACGGAGTCACCTGTGAAGTTCCTACAAAACTGACTGGCTCGTGGCACTTGGAATCATTATAACAAGTATTCCATGGATCCTCCTTTGGCCAGTGAAATGTCTCGCTAAGCCACTGTAAGTGAATTCTTGCATAGTCGTCTTTGCAAATACCACAAGTATCATATGGATTAAATTCCCAAGTATCAAATGCAAACTTCTATATCGCCTTTCCTTCAATATCCATGACTTTCAGGTTCTTGATCTCGTACAATCCAATTTGCATAGGAAGAGTTGGCCAAGGTGCTTTTTTCTTCCTGTGTAAAGTTGTTGACAACCCTATGGAGAGATGATATTAAACTTCTTACATGACAAGCTTGTTGGTGGCATACATTGGAAAATGATGTGGTGACTTTTGATAGCCAAACACTCTAAGGAAGGTGCCATCCAATGAGGCAAACCAATCTTAGATATTTGATATTGCTTCCATTTCCCAACATGGCATTCAAGGTGGTTCTTTCTCAAAGATCATCGTGTATAGAGGAATGAGGAAGTGGTCAGTTAGCTTCTCCATAACTCCTTTGTGGTTACAGTGTGAGAGAATTTTTCAATGAATGCGCACGACAGGGTCCCGAGGTGTCCAAGTCTAGTTCATTCTAGGGAATGCATTATGTGAAAAGATTGCATCCAATATACATGGAGACATGTAGAATCTTGCTTTCCCACCCTTGAGAGGATTCTGGGAATTCGATAGATGGATACTTAATTGTCGAGCCAATAAGTCTAACCAGATGAATGACTTCCCCTCATTCAAAACCTAGTTCAATAATATTTTCCACCCTTCAGGAAAGGTATTTGTGCTCTGTTGATCATAGATTCTACAAGCTAGTATGATCAACAACTGATAGGCCCTCTTGAGGGATTTTGTCTTGTATGTGTTGGCGGGTATATGTTGAAACTTTTATGGCTCTTTCACTGAGCCTTTAACCACATCTTTCACGCACACATAACTGTTAATGGTACAGAAACATGAATCCATTAGTGTTTCTAGCTCAGGAAAATGGTACATAAGATGGTAACCTACTGCCAAAAAAGTAGAAAGATTTTGTCCACTGGCATTGATCAAATTCATAATATTTACATCAATATGTGAAACAATCCAGCTGATAACATCTACACATGGAAAGGCTGGATATCTGCATGCAGCCTTGTGTAGCCCTAATTTCTAGACATTAATGTATATTTGTTGGTCCTCTAGATCTGTTTGGAATCTCTTTGCTTAAAAATGTTCATTAACTTTCTGCCATGTAAGATTGTATTCCTTTTCCACAAACAGTTGAGTGTCTGAATATACTGGCAAGTTTACTAGCGTACTCTCATCTTCTCTCCTGCTATTTATTTCTATGGTATCTTTTGAAGCAATTCTCTTGGGTTCTGTGATAATAGTGATAGTTGGAGAGAAGTGCTCAACAATTGTGATACCTACAGGAGAAAAAGGCACACATGGAAAGATTGCATTAGCTTTTGCAAATCAACTTTCAAAGAAAGTTCAGAAAGCAAACACATGGACTGATGAGATATATTTTGTAATTTTCATGATAAAGGGAGGGATACTCGATGAGGTAACTATACATTGTGCAGTATTAGTAGCCAGTAATGTAGCATGAGGCTTGAGACTGAGCAATGCGTAGTTCATCCTGGGTAATGACAAGGAGAGAATACAAATTGCATAGTCTCAGTGACTAAGGTGGTAGGACTGGGCCTTGGGACTGAGAAATGTGCATTTGGACCAGCCTGTACTATGCATTGTGAAGTCTTAGAGGCCAACCTCTCAGATTGAGCCTTAGACTTGTGCAATTCCTAGCTGGGAAAGGCAATGCATGGCCAGGTGAAGTGCAGATTTTCTCGGTGAGGGTGTAGGAAACAAGAAGATCTAAGTGATAATGAAAGTTAAAGTAAATATATGAATAAGTATGGATAGATCAATGTGGATCAAGTGTAGAAACTCAACAAATATGTAAGGAGAGTCGTTGAAACGGTGATAACTAGTGTGCAAAAATAAGAAAACTGAAGAGACACTTATGAAGGATGAATGAAAAAATGAATCAACACTTCTACAAGCTAATATGAGTTGAAATGCCAGCAACCATGAAGAGAAACAAGAAAGATAACACTCACATTATTAAAATGACAAAAAGTGACAAAAAAGTGGCAAAAGATGATAAAATCAAAACTCACCCGGAAAGGCGACGCAAACTCCATTGAAGGCTCCTTGATCTCCTTGGGAATGCTAGAGATCCAAGCTCAAATGTACAAATTAGCCATATAGGCATCAATTAAATAGATTTGGGTGGATTAGGGTTTATCACGCACATACCTAAAATTAAGGAGAAAATGACACTTGGAAATTTTTTCTAAAAATAGTGACTGTTCCACCTTCGGGAAACTAATAATTATTCCCTATTTTCTAGGGATACTTTTTCGCTTCTTTCTTTTTTCTTTTTTCTTTTTTTCTTTTTTGGTAAATTTTTCATGCACACTACCAACAAAGGTTGTGCAATTCTGAGGAGTTGAGAAACTTCTCGGCTCAGTGCATTGCACAATTTCTTCGCTTAGTGTTGAGTTTCCATCCATGACAGCTCAATTATCAATCTCAAGGTTGGGCTCTTGCTATAGATTCTACAGTTTCTATCCTCAAGGTTGGCTTTCCTTCCAAGATTGCACAGCTTCTAGAGGCAAGCCCAGGACTACTGCAGGGTCAAGTCAGAACATTATCTTGTGACTTAGAAATATCAGATAACTAGTATGAAAACAAGAAAACACAAGCACATGTGAAAAGAATAAGTCTTAATCAAATCATTAATACTTGAATATAGTAAAAGATAAGTTCTCGTGGATGGAGGGAAAGGCTCAAAAATCAAAGCATAGGTAACATTTTGGAGTTGAGGGTAGTTGTAGCAGCTATAACACTTTCCGACACACTAGTAGAACTCTAGCTCTTTGTATGGGTCATGTATCATGCAAAAAAGGTATAACGCTTTAGGAAGTATTGTTCAGTTCATTGATTAATGTAGCTTCTTCACTTAGCTTGCGTTAAATATATATTTCCTACCATTCTCTTCATCGACAACACACTTAACCAATCCAAGTCAAACTAATTTGTTACGATTAGGGATGAGAAGTATATTCATACATAAGTGAAAATAATTATCAGAGTCTTAGTTTTCATCTCTGGTGTGGCTCCGCTACCAGAAGGCCTAGAAAGTACCCCAACAAAGCCACTTCAGGGACACAAACATTGCTCCATTTCCAGTGAGCCTGGATAGTACCCCAGCGGAGTTGCTTGCTTCACCTATTTGTAGAGGAAGCCTTTCTCTTCTTTCACCTTTATTTTTTTTTTCATTTTTTTCATAGAACTATGCGTAGGCACTTATTGATTTAATGAGGTGGAAGAGGGATCCCGACTTCTTGAGAGTTGAAGAGGTTTTCGCTTCAGATAAGGATGTTTATATATACCTCTGACACACTTGTTAACATTTTCCTCCCCTCCTTACTCTACTCAATTTAGCTGACAAGGAACCGAAAATAAAAGACCGATTAGAGTAGCCAATATTACTTATAGGTTCAAGCATTGTGATTCCACTATGGTTTTCTCTGAGAAAGAATGTATTTTCCATCAAAGTATCATCGACTAAAAGAATGTAAGATTCATGCAAAGAAAGGGAATAAACAGATAACCAAGCATTCAAAGTAGCACAACTTTCTCTTATACTTCACCATGCTTGCTTCAAAAACCAAACATGGTCTCATGTGGAAGCTATTCTACAACTGAAAAGAAATGAAAATAAAAGAGTGGAGCGAAAAGTAAATTGAAACAAAACAAAACAATGAAAACAAACAAAACTACTCCTACTCCTAAACTAACCAAGAATTGGCTAGACCTACGTAAAATGAAATTTCCAATGTATCCACTGACGCACCAATTGGCTTATGTAAGCAAGGGAATTCATATCAAGAAATATATGCAAGCATAACAATAAACAAGAAAGTTTTGATAATACATATTGTTATCAACTAGGCTAGAGCAGGTTGGGCTGTGTCAACCTTTCAACCAAGTGTAACTATTTCAAACCAAATTTTAATTGGAAGTTAGCCCTTCTAATCTGAGAGGGCTCTCTCAATATTTTTTAAGAATGCATATGGCTAACTTTGATTTTCTATTTGATTTTTCAGGTGAAAGAATGTGAGGGAAGCCACCATTGGGTTATGGAGTCAGTCAAAGAAAAACAACAATAAACAACATTAGTTTAGGGAAACTGAGGCATCTTTGGTTTACTAAGGTAGATAAGAGCATTCATTGTAATCACAACAAATTGAATGAAGTTGGAGTTGTTTGACAGATTTCCCAAGTAATCAACAAACTATGAAAATCAATAACGACAAAGGAACACAACAAGATGGCACTGAAACCAGAATGAATCTCAGGTTAAAAGAGAATTGTTGCAAACCATATTTTCTATTAATTGAAAATAATACAACAATGGTTCTCACATCATCTATCCCCCTTTGTAGAGTCAAAAATATACATATTTATAGGGAATAGATTCCTTTACATGATCTTCCACCTGGGCTATATTCAATCAACAACTATGAGATCTAATCCTATTTGATTAATAAGACTTCGAGACTTCTTAGGGATTTTCTGTTACAACAGAGTTCAAATATAAAATGGATTCATATGGATTGTTACAATAATTTAAAGCTCGACACTATATTGTGGAAATGCATACATCTTTCCCTTTGAATCCTTGTTGCATTGTTTGCTATTAAAACGTGATAAAAGTTCCATTTTTGTTCTATTGCGTCTCTACCTTGTTTTCTTTGTGTTAATTTAATAACCATGTTATTGAATAAATGCTGAGAAATACTCTTGTTGTCTCACGGAGCAAAAGTGGAATGGATGCATTGATATGGGTCGTTGATCTGGGCAGGTCATTTAACCTAGGAATCTCATTGTGATCCAATTTAACAATGAAAAACCAGGGACTGATTCTCTCGAAGTGTGAATGGATGCATGTGGAGGGGCCACGTTGCAGATGGGGAATGGGGGAAAGAATACAATCAGGACAGGAATGGACGTGTATGGCTGAGCTAGAGGTAAGTGATAATGTGCAGGCACATGGTTAGAGGAAAATATTCGGGGAGGAGGACGCATGGCAAAATAGAAGCGGAGGAGGACCAGGGACGTGGCGGGTGAATGTTGGCACGGTAGTAGGTGGTCAATAGAGACTACGTGGCAGTAGGGGAGTGGAGGTGGAGCGGGAGTGTGGGTGATGTAAGCAGGAATGCGAGTTGTGGTGGGAGCTAAGAAAACCATTTTCAGAGGGGGGGAGAGAAGTATGCATTATTATAGGGTCGAGGCTCTGAAATCATAAGGGAATGACACGTAGCAGTGAGGAAACCACCTTTTTGGCACAACCCCCCCGGGGGGTTGTTAAAGAGAAACACAACGAGGGGATCCAAAAATGCCTTAGAGTCATTGGATGAAAAAAGGATCGTGACTTGGGATGGTGAACTGCGCGATGTTTACCATGGGTGGGATCGACATCATTTTAGATTGTGTTTTATGCCATTTCGCATCTAGGAGTGGGTCTTGGTCACAATCACAATAGGGAGGAGACTCGATGGAGTTCATTTTTCACATGGAAAATGTGATTGCGGTCACAATTAATGGAGGGACCAACTGTAAAGGGGTTAGTGTAGGTTTCATGTTTGGGATTTTTTAAATAAACAGAGGGAAAATGGATTTAAGGCTAAGTATAGAAAAACAAAGGGTTATCATAGATAACAATGGCTCTAATGTGGATGTTGCACCCTTGTGGTTTAGCAAAGAATGAATAGACCAGTTGCCTGACCATTTGGTTGATCCCATTCTAAAGACTAAATCAAACCTACTTCACCAAACTGAAAAGAAAACTGCAACATGTAATCTAAAGCTAAAGGAAATGCTTGACTAGCAAGCTTATTTATGTCCTATTCTAACATCTAAAAATCCACCTACTTAATTCAAGCAATATAAAATCTCCAGTATAACCAGACAAAGAGCTGATCCAACACTTGGGCTTCTCGATTATGCTTGAACAAAATTAGTAGTGGATCATATATGGGCAACTCAGAATAAAAATTGAATCCATCACTTGATCTTACAAATAAAAGAAACTTCACCTTCATTAATTAATGGAATAGACTTGTGGTAAAACTTATTTTGAAAATTTTCAAGCTACTGATATGCAGGCAATGGAGTCACCATGAAATTTTGATCTTCAATATTATTTTAAGAGTGGAGTCACCAGGGTAGTATTACAACCTTCAGAACTTCTAATTTCCTGTTACCCTCAAAAATAAAAAAGAAGAGACTCAAAGAGAATCTCAGAAAAAAGGAGCTTTTCGTCTCCTAACAGATGCACCAAAACATTAACAACCAGGCTCAAGTAGGTTGGGTCGTGTCAACCTTTCAACCTAGTGTAACTATTTCAAACCATCTTTTAATTAGAAGTTATCCCTTCCAATCTGAGAGGGCTCTCTCAATATTATTTAAGAATGTAGATGGATAACTCTAATTTTCTATTTGATTTTTCAAGTGAAAGAGTTTGAGGGAAGCCACCATTGGGTTATGGAGTTAGTCAAAGAAAAACAACAATAAACAACATTGTTTTAGGGAAACTGAGGAATCTTTGGTTTACTAAGGTGGATAACAAAATTCACAGTAATCACAGCAAATTGAATGAAGTTGGAGTTGTTTGACAGATTTCCAAGTAATCAACAAATTATGAAAACTAATAACAACAAAGGAACACAATAGGATGGGACTGAAACCGAAATGAATCTCATGTTAAAGTAGAATTGCTGCAAACTGGATTCTCTATTAATTGAAAATAGTACAATAATGGTTTTCACATCATCTATCCCCCTTTGCAAAGTCAAAAATCTACATATTTATAGGGAAGAGATTACTTTACATAATCTACCCCCTAAGCTAGATTCAATTGACAACTATGAGCTCAAATCCTATCTAATTAATAAAACTTCAAGCCTTCTTAGGAATTTTCTGTTACAACAAAGTTTGAATACAAAAGGGAGTCATCTGAACTGTTATGATATTTTAAATATCGACACTGTATTTGTGGAAATTCATACATCTAGCCCATTGAATCCTTGTTGTGTTGTTTTCTATTGAAATGTGCTAAAAGTGCCATTATTGTTCCACTGTGTCTCTGCCTTGTTTTCTTTGTGTTTAATTTAATAATCATGTTGCTAAATAAATGCTAAGAAATACTCTATTGCCTCATGGAGTAGAAGTGGAATCGATGCGTTGATCTAGGTCATTGATCTAGGCAAATGATTTCACCTATGAATGTCATTGTGATCTAATTTAACAATGAAAATCCAAGGACTGATTCTCTCAAGATTATGAATGGATGCATGTGGAGGGGCCATGTGGTAGTTGGGGATTGGGGAAAGGAATAAAATCAGGACAGGAATGGACGTGTATGGTTGAGATGGAGGTACGTGATAATGTAGAGGCACATGGTTGGAGTAATATATTAGGGGAGGAGGATGCGTGGCAAAATAGCAGTAGAGGAGGAGGAGTAGGGATGTGGCAGTTACACGTTAGCATGGGAGTAGGTGGTCAACGGGGACTACATGGCAGTAGGGGAGAGGAGGTGGAGCGGGAGTATGGGCGACATAAGCAGGAATGTGAATCGTGGCGGAAGCGGAGAAAACCATTTTTGGAAGGGCGGGGGAGCAGTATGCAGTATTAGAAGGGGGGCGGTCCGAAAAGGCCTTAGAGCAGTTGGATGAAAACAGGATCATGATTTGGGAGGGTGAACTACGCAGGGTTTACCATGGGTGGGCCCTATATCCATTTAGATTATATTTTATTCCATTTCGCATCCGAGAGTGGGTCTTGGTCACAATATCAATACAGAGGGGACTCGAGAGAGTTCATTTTTTGCATGGGAAATGTCATTGTGATCATAATCAACAGAGGGACCAGCGGTAAAGGGGGTAGTGCAAGTTTCATGTTTGGGATTTTTTAAATAAACAGAGGGAAAATGGATTTAGGCTAAAGTTTAAAAAAACAAAGGGTTAGAATAGATCACAATGGCTCCAATGGGGATGTTGTGTGCCTGTGGTGCAACAAAGAACCAACATACCAATTTCCTGACCATTGGGCTGATCCCAATTTGAAGACTACATCAAACCTACTTCATCAAACTAAAAATAAAATTGCAACATGTAATCTAAAGTTGAAGGAAATGCTTTACCAGTAAGCTTATTTATGTCCTATTCTAACATCTAAAAATCCACCTACTTAATTCAAGCAATATAAAATATCCAGTATAACCAGACAAAGAGTTGATCCAACACCTGGGCTTCTCGACTATGCTTGAACAAAATTAGTAGTGGATCATATATGGGCAACTCAAAATAAAAATTGAATCCATCACTTGAGCTTACAAATGAAAGAAACTTCACCTTCATTGATGACTAGAATAGACTTGCGGTAAAACATATCTTGAAAATCTTCAAGCTACTGATCTGCAAGCAATGGAGTCACCATGAAACTTTGATCTTCAATATTCTTTTAAGATTGGAGTCGTTAGGGTAATATCACAACCTTCAAAACTTCTAATTTTCTATTACCCTCAGGAATTGGAAAGAAGAGACTCGAAGAGAATCCTAGAAAAAGGACCTTTTCGGATCCCAGTAGATGCACCAAAATGTTATCAACCAGGCTGGAGCAGGGTGGGTTGCGTCAACCTTTCAACCTAGTGTAACTATTTCAAACTAGCTTTTAATTGAAAGTTAGCCCTTCCAATCTGAGAGGCCTCTCTCAATATTTTTTAAGAATGTGGGTGGCTAACTCTGATTTTCATTTTGATTTTTCAAGTGAAAGAGTGTGAGGACAACCACCATTGGGTTATGGAATCATTCAAAGAAAAACAACAATAAACAACACTGTTTTAGGGAAACCGAGGCATCTTTGGTTTACTAAGGTGGATAAGAACATTCACAATAATCATAGCAAATTGAAGGAAGTTGGAGTTGTTTGGCAGATTTACAAGTAATCAACAAATTGTGAAAACTAATAACAACAAAGGAACACAACAGGATGGGACTGAACCCAGAATGAGTCTCAGGTTAAAACATAATTGTTGCAAACTGTATTTTCTATTAATTGAAAAAAATACAAAAGTGTTTCTCACATCATCTATCCCCCTTTACAAAGTCGAAAATCTACGTATTTATAGGGAAGAGATTCGTTTACATAATCTGCCACCTAGGCTAGATTCAATCGACAACAATGACATCTAATCCTCTCTGATTAATAAAACTTCAAGCCTTATTAAGGATTTTCTGTTACAACAGAGTTTGAATACATAATGGATTCATATGGATTGTTACAATAATTTAAATCTCGACACTGTATTTGTGGAAATTCATACATTTGGCCCTTTGAATCCTTGTTGTGTTGTTTGCTATTGAAACGTGCTAAAAGTTCCATTATTATTCCACTATGCCTCTACCTTGTTTTCTCTGTGTTCAATTTAATAACCATGTTGGCAAATAAATGTTGAGAAATACTCTCAATGTTTCATGGAGTGGAAGTGGAATGGATGGTTGATCTAGGTCGTGTATTTGGGAAAATTAATTAACTTGGGAATCTCATTGTGATCTAATTTAACAATGAAAAACAAGGGACTGATTCTCTCTAACTGTGAATGGATGCACGTAGAGGGGCCACATGGCAGCTGGGGATTGGGGAAAAGAATACAATCGGGAAAAGAATGGACATGTATGGCTGAGATGGAGGTAACTGATAATGTGGAGGCACATGGTTGGAGGAAAATATTAGGGGAGGAGGATGTGTGGAAAAATAGTAGTGGAGGAGGAGGAGCATGGACATGGTGGGTGAACGTTGGTGCGAGAGTAGGTGGGCAACAAGGACTTCGTGGCAGTAGGGGAGTGAAGGTGGAGTGGGAGTATGGGCAACGTGAGTGGGAATGTGAGTTGTGGTAGGAGCAGAGAAAATAGTTTTCGAAGGGGGGGAGAGCAATATGCGGTATTGGGGCGGGGGTCCGAAATAATAAGGGAAGGACATGTAGCGGCGGGGAAACCACCTTTTCAGACCCCGTTGCCTTTAAAGATAAATGCAATGGGGGTGTCTAAAAATGCTTTAGAGTCGTTGGATGAAAACAGGATGATGATTTCGGAGGGTGAAATGTATGGTGTTTACCATGGGTGGGCCCGACATCCTTTTAGATTGTGCTTTATGCCATTTTTCATCTAGAGTGGTTCTTGGTCACAATCGCAATACGGAGAGGACTTGACAGAGTTCATTTGTTGCATGAGAAATGTGATTATGATCACAATCGACGAAGGGACCAACGGTAAAGGGGGTAGTGCAGGTTTCATGTTTGGGATTTTTTAAATAAAGAGAGGGAAAAGGGATTTAAGGCTAAAGTATAGAAAAACAAAGGGTTATCATAGATAACACATACCAAGATGTTTGAAATTTGAAAATACACGCATAAAAGTATGAAAGAAAAGTGCATGGGAAGCATTTTGTGGATGCATTATGGTGTTCAGACACATTGAGACTCAAAGACGTGCAAAAACAAATTTTCAAACTTCGAAACTAGGTGAACATGAAGAAAGAAGAAAACTTTCATTTTGCAACAATGCTCACTAGATATGACTCCTCCAATGACTGAGAGATAGGATCGTGAAATATAGATGGAGGATGTGAAAATTGTGAGAGTGATTGATTTTCCATTTTTGCAGCAAAGTGATGAGGAGCCTTGAAAGACATCGCTATTCTAGTTGGAATTGAAAGTTGTCTTAAGACTACGATAACCTGACATAACCATCAGCCCGAGCTAAAGTGCCTCAACGACTTACAGAAGTTCCAAATCATCAAAATATAGATCATCAAATACCGGTGGCTTAGAAATATCAACAATAGAAAAACCTAAGTCGTGACCAGAAGAATGGGTGAAAACATCACGACAGTGATGATTAGAAAGTTCAAGATTAGAAACAAAGGCATCCTCATGATTTGACGAATCGTAAAGAGGGGAAGATTGAAAACAAGAAATTTCACCCTCAATTTATTTAGAATGATGAGATGATAGATTGGGGGGATCAAGAAGAGAATATTTTTCCTCTCCGCATTTAGATGTAAGACTAACATTCCCTGGGTTCTAAGAGTGATCAGAAGTAATAATATCAATAGAAGGTAATTCTTCACAAGATTCAATAAGAATGATAAAATTGCGGAAAATGTTTGGATAATCATTAGGGGAATTTTGAGGTCTAAAATGGGCCTCCTAAGAAAAATGTACAACCAAAATAAACTTTATAAGAACCCATAGGATTCAAGATGATGATATCAACCATAGGGGGTGATTCACCATTTTTGGAATAAAAAGGTAAAAAGATTAAAAAATAATAAAATATCAAACTACTTTTTCAACTCATATTTTCAACTTATATCCCTAAGGTTTTACTCAAATTTCGAGCAGAGGTACTTGTTGGATGCAAAAAGTAATTCCTCATCCAATTTGTACCCATGTTGCATACTTTCAATGGACCCTGCTACACAAAAAATGAGAAATACATGAAAAAACGTGATTGTAATCACGTTTTTCATGTATTTCTCATTTTTCTTGTAGCATGGTCCATCGAAAGTATGCAACATGAGTACTCCTTGGATGAGGAATCAAATTTTGCATCCAATGAGTGTTTCCACTCGAAATTCAAGTAAACACATAGGGAGATAAGTTGACAATACGAGTTGAAAAAATAGTTGTTTCTTTTTTCCCTCTAAAATTTGATGATGTAATCTAATCTTATTTTATTATTTCCATTATTATTTTATAATTTATTTAGGAGGCCAATTTTAGACCTAAAAATCCCCTTATGGAGGGATAGGTGTGGGAGGAAAAGGATCATCCTTCATTGCAAATTCTTGTTCATATGTGGACTCCCACACATAATCATTGTAAATGATATCTCAAGTTTGCTGCTCAACAATAACTCCATCCAGAACTTGATCCTCATGAACATGAAGAGAAACATTTGAAACGGGTGAACACAAAAACTCAAAATCCAGAGGACTAAAGGAACCAAAGGATGGAGGATGAGGAGATAAAACTGCATCGCAAACATCAGATTCGTAGTCCAAACTTGCGTTGGAATTCTAAGTATGTGGGGTGGGAGAAGATGGTGGTAAATCAATGGATAAATTCTCAAGTTCTCCCACCTCAACTTGTGGAAATGGAGTTGTTTGGTTTGAGGGAGATGAAGAGTCACTTGGTACAAAAACCTCGTCCATCGTAGATTTAGAATCTCTAATATAGAGATATGTTGGGAGGCTTTCGAAAGATTCATATTCGTGTGGATTCATCGAAATGTGAACAAGAAATTTGAACTTCTCTTTCATAAAGGCCAATCAACATCATCTTCAAAAAATTCAAAACATAAATGAATGAAATGATCATAAAAATCATCAAGAGCTTCATTAGATTCTTTTCGCAATCGCATGATTTTCTTGAACCCAAATTTCTAATCATACCTATCAAAGGCGTTGTAAATCTCTGTGGAAAGATGTTCAAAAGAGTGTTTACAGGTGATAGGAAATGTGTAACACTATTCCCTTACATGCGCCATTCAAACGTGAGAATGAAAAACCTACAAGCAGCATCCTCGCAGTGAATATTATGTTTCATGAAAAATTCGAAAAAATGAGAGGTGTGCTCGAAAAATGTTGTTTCACCCTTTCCATTGAATTTAATATTTGACAAGTCATCAATGATTATCGTTGGCACTTTCAAATTTATGGTTCTATAAAAAACATTCGGGGTTGTGATTTGGGGAGAAGCCATTAATTAGTGTGGAAAGTTCAAATAGACTTCATGGGCTCATCTTGTCATCTGGCCCTACTTCTAGTGCCATAAATTTTGACGGCGTTGCACCCGCCAACGTTCAGAGGATCTCCCCGATATGAAGTCCCAATTATTCCTCACATCATTTGGTGTAGGAGTCCCATCCGAAATATGGCCCAGTTTTCGATGTCATGGGTTTTAATGATATGCCTTGGGTGCAATAACTCATAGAGTGATGTATAATTACTTTGGTGAGAACAAGTGTGTGACCCTACAAAGAGTCAAGTGTGATGCATGAAGGTTCAACCACACATAAGGGAAAATGAGTCAACCCCTTAGAATCTTGTAATAGTACGCAGCTTGAAAGGAGCACACGAGCATAAATGACATCACAAGCTAATATGAAAAATATTTCACAAGTCAACAATGATGAATAAAACAACAACACGCATTCAACAAGATTCTTACCAATGCAAACGAAATAGTTCATAATCATAAGTGTAAGTTCAATAACATACATTGCAAACATAACAAGAATAGTCCTACTCTATTTACAACATACGCATGAAAACGTGTTGGCTCTGAGCTTTTTATTAAGTGAATTTTAAAAGCATACATATACCATTAATAGACCACTAGCCCCAATAGTGGAATGTGAAGTCAAAATCACCTACTCCTCCAAAGAAATATTCTTCCTTTATGCTATGGAGAATCTAAGGCTCTCACAAACTCCCAAGCTCCTGATTCTAAGCCTAAGCCTAGCCAAAAGCTTGGCTCTCAAAATCCCTTTACATGAGTTATGAGGGGATATTTATAACAAGAAGGGGTGACTCTTCAACTCCCCTTTTTGACTTTTGGACTTCCCCATGACTCTTCAACTTATTTACAAAATGACTCATTACATTACATCATGATTCTTCACATTCCAATATTAACACTTGGAATTCAACTTACAAATTAATTACAAATAATATTACAATGCACCCATACCCATATAATACACAATAGGGTAGAGCCAACGAGACATCCTAACAAGACAAAACACTATCATGCTTGATTCTAGGGAAACTCTAGCTCATCGACTTCCACCTGATGTCTCTCGATCATGTATCTATGTCCAGATTGGTATTGTGCGATGGCATCCCCAAACTGTGTGATGGTGTCTAGTTGAAAGCAGACTCTAGCCTCCATGGCATTTGGGTACAATAATTTGGAACTAGTTTGAGCTTCCTTCTGGAGCATGAGCAACATTGTCTTGATTTGGACAGGGCCACCAATGTAGTTCTACATATTTTGTTTGTTCACCTCCAAATATTCCTTGGTGGCATTCTATCTAAGCTGCTCCAAGTATTCTTCTATCTCCTACCTAACTCGGTTCCTAGGTTTGGAATCAATGAGTGAGCCAACTGATGGGATCTTATGAGACTTCACTAAAAAAATCCAAACCGCTATATAACTATGCATACGAGGCCTAAATGTTACCAATGAATGAGCCAAGTTATTTATTATCTTGCATTAGCATCGAACTCTTTCTTTCTCGAGATCTATCAGTTCCTTCATTTTCTTTCCCAAGTCAAACGATGCCTCTTTGTATCACATTAACCATTCATGCATGGGAGTTCTTGTAGCTTGCACATTCTTGAGCTTTTTGACAAAGTATTTACACTTATGCTTCAAGCCATGCAAGTGGACAACTACCTTATGCATGGTAACAAGATCCTCATAGAGATTTTGCATGGCCTCTCTGATTGTCAATACTTCTCTCATTATCGCTACATTCATTTCCTCCAGATGGATCTTTGCAGATGTTGTGTTCTGAGATATTGTGTGGAGTTGTTCAACCTCTTTCCCAGAAGCCTACAAGTTCTTTCCCAATTTCTTATTCTCGGCTATTAAATACTCAGTGTTCAAATTTGTTGCACCTACGAAGGTCAAGTTGGATGTGGCAATGGCATTGGGATTCTTCCTAGTTTCTGCCACAATTACCCTTTCTCTAAAAAATGTAGGAGATGCAAGTTCATTTAGAAAATTATTCTTATGTTCTTGTACAATCTTCTTCTATAGTTCATCATATGATATATTTCACATATCCATGACTAGATCGTCATCAAGAGGAACAACTTCCTCTTCCTCACCTGGAGCTAACTCTGTTATTGGAGGTGGTGGAGAGTGAACGGTGACCTATTGTGTACTTGGTATCAGGTCAACATCTTGATTCTACGGCTCCAGTTGTGCCTCCATGTCATCGATCTCTATCAACTCTTCAATATTTTGAGTAAGCACCTAGTCCTGCACCTGTCTTCTTTCCTCCTCTACTAGTTTTTGGTTATGTTCTTTCTCTTCAACTTGATTCCACATTGTTTCTTCTGCTATTGCGCTTTTCCTCTCTTCTTCTTCCTACTTCCGCTTCTCTTCTTGTTCTTGCTTCTCCTTTTCTTCCTCCAATATCCTCTTATCTTCCCTCTTCCTTTATTCTTCTCTCTGCATCCTTTGTTTCCTCTTCTCGTATGATGTTAAATTCATTTCCATAATAGATGGATCACCTTTCATCTTGCGGCTTCGTTCTCCCTCTAGACAATAAGAAACCTTTCCCTTTCCCTTATCCTAAGTAAGGTTTCTCCTTTCTTTTGGCACTACTTTCAGAGTTGCTTCCTTATGTGGAGTCACCTATGAAGTTCCTGCAAAATTGATCGGCTTGTGGGACTTGGAGGCATTCTAACGATTCTTCCATGGATCCTCCTCTACCAGTGAAATGTCTCGTTGAGCCACTGGAAGTGAATTCTTGCGCAGTGGTCTTTGCAAATACCATAGGGATCGGACAAATTAAAGTCCTGAGTACCTGATGAAAACTTCTCTATCAAATTTCCTTTGGTATCTATGACCTTCAGGTTCTTGATCTCGCACAATCCAATTTTCGTTGGAAGAGTTGGCCAAGGTGCTTTCTTCTTCCTATGCAAAGTTGTTGACAACCCTATGGAGAGATGATATGGAAATTATTGCATGACAAGCTTGGCGGTGACATACCTTGGTAAAATATGTAGTGACTTTTGACCACCAAAGACTCTAAATAAGGAGTCATCCGGTGAGGAAAAACAATTTGTGATCTCTGATATTGCTCCCATTTCCCCATGTGACATGCAAGGTGGTTCTTCCTCAAAGATCATCTTGTATAGCAGAATGAGGAAGAGGTTAGTTAGCTTCTCCATAACTCCTCTATGGCTACAATCCGAGAGAATTTTGCAATGAATGTGCAAGGTAGGGCCTCGAGGTGTCCAAGTCCATTTCATGTCAAGGAATGCATTATGTGCATAGATTGCATCGAGTAGATATGCATACATGTAGAATCTCGCTTTCCTGCCCATGGGAGGATTTCATGCGTTTGCTACATGGATACTTAGTTTTTGAGCCAACAAGTCTGACCAGTTAAACAACTTCCCCTCACTCACAACCTGGTTCAATAAGATTTCCCACCCTTCAGGAAAGGTCTCCATGCTCTGCTGACAATAGATTCTACAAGCTAGGATGATTAATAATTGATAGGCCCTCCTAATCTATTTTGTCTTGTATGTGTTGTATGGTGTCTCTCGAAAATGTTATCGCCCTCTCACCTAGCCTTTAACCACATCTTTTGTGCCCACATAGTTGTTGGTGGCATAGAAGTATGAATCCATGAGTGTTTATGGTTCAGGAAAATGGTACATAAGACGGTAATCTGGTGCTAGAAAAGTAGCAATCTTTTTTCCATTGGTATTATTCAAAATCATAGTTCTTACATCAATATGTGAAACAATCCAGCTAATAACATATGCACATGGGAAGGTTGGATATCTACAGGGAACCCTATGTAGCCCTGATTTCTTGACATTAATGTATACCTGTTGGTCCTCTAGATCTGCTTGGAAGCACTTTGCTAAAAAAGCTTCTTGCTAAAAAAACTTCGTTCATTTTATGCCATGTAAGATTTGATTCCTTTTCCAAAAAAAGCCGAGTGTCTGAATATACTCGCATGTTTACTGGTGTACACTTAAATTGTTACCCGATATTGTTTTCTGTGGTATCTTTTGAAGAAACTCTATTGGGTGCCATGATAACAGTGACAAGTGGAAAGAAGTGCTCAATAACTATGATACCTGCAGGAGAAAAAGGCACTCATGGAAATATTACATTAGCTTTTTCAAATCAACTTTCAAAACAAGATCAAGGAACAAACGCACAGACTAATGAGAGAGATTTCAAAATTTTCATGATCAAGGGAGGGCTACTGGTTGAGGGAACTACGCATTGCATAGACTCAATAGTGAGTCATGCATCCTGAGGCTTGTGACTACAAAGTTTGCATTTCGGCTTGCGTAGTGACAAGGATAGATTATGCATTGTAGTCTCAGTGGCCAAGGTGGCAGGACTAAGCACTAGGACTACGCAATGTGCAATCGGTACAACCTGTATTGTGCATTGCGCATTCTCAAAGGCCAAGCTCTTAGCTTGAGCCTTGGAATTATGCAATGCCTAGCTGGGCAAGGTAGTCCATGGCCAAGTAAATTGTAGATATGCCTGGCGAGGGTGTAGGAAATAAGAATATCTAAGTGATAATGTAAGTTAAAGTACATATCTGACTAAGTATGGATAGATCAATGTGGATCAAGTGGAGGAACTCAAAAAAAAAACAAATATGCAAGGAGAGTCGCTGAAACGACGATCACTGGTGAGAAAAAATAAGAAAACTAAAGAGACACTTATGAAGGGCAAATGAAAAACTGAATAAACACTTCTACAAGCTAACATGAGTTAAAAAATATAGCAACCATGAAGAGAAATAAGCAACACAACACTCACAAAAGAAAAACAACAAAAAGCGACAGAAAAACGACAAAAGATGACAAAAGAAAAACTCACCCGAAAAAGCGACGCAAACTCCACAGAAGGCTCCTTGGTATCCTTGGCAATTCTAGAGCTCCAAGATCAAATGTACAAATGAGCTCTAGAGGATATGATTAAATATATTTGGGTGGATTAGGGTTTATGATGCACATGACTAAAATCAAGGAAAAAGCGACACTTGGAGGAAATTTCTAAAAATAACGATTGTGCCACCTTCGGGAAACTAATAATGATTCCCTATTTTCTAGGGATATTTTTTCGCTTTTTTTAATTTTTAATTTTTTTATTTTTCAAGAATATTTCCATGCACACTACCAAGGAATATTGTGTAATTTTGGGGAACTGTGCAATTTCCTGGCTCAGCGCATTGCACAGTTTCTAAGCACAAGGGATGGATTGCACAGTTTCTGAGCACAAGGGATGGATTGTGAAGTTTATGAACTTAGTGTTGAGCTTCCATCCATGAATTTCACATTCTCAAGATCAAGTCTAAGCTTCCATTCTATATTGTGTAGTTTCCATCATCAAGGTTGGCTTTCCTTCCAAGATTTCGCAGTTTCTGGAGGCAAGCCCAGGACTATTGCAAGGTCAAGTCAGAAGGTTAGCGTGTGACTCAAAAATATCAGATAAGTGTGAAAACAAGAAAATAAAAGCATATATGAAAAGAATAAGTCTTATTCAAATCATGAATACTTAATGACAGTAAAATATAAGCTCGTGTGGATAGAAGGGAAGGCTCCAAAATAAAAGCATAGGAAAAACCTTGGAGGGCGGTTGTAGCAGTTACAACATGGGATTAGATGATTTTTCTTCTATGATAATTGTTTGTGATTCAAATTTTATTAGTCTTTAAATGGATTCTTCTTTCTCTTAATTAATGTTAATGTTTTCTATCATCAAACAACTGCCAAAACATAAATAAGCATGAGACAAGAGACACAAAATGCAGGTGATTAGCCAGGGCCAAAACCTCTCCAACTTGAGAGGAAAACCCAAGAAAATTATTCTTCTTATATAAACTTCAATTGACGAATACCAAGACCAAGAACCTTGACATATCAACCTCTCTAAGACAAACTACAAGACCCTTCTTCACTGCTTCTTCTTCTTGCCCAAGTCAACTATAGTCAATTTGACTTCTAGCAATACAAATTTGGCTATTCTAAATTTCAGTTCTCCACCAAAGTCCTGCAATTCTCGGTTTCCTGAAACATTTGCAAGTTCACACATGTGGGCTGAATTATAGATCTTGATAGTGTTTTCCTTCTTCGCTTGACTATAGAGCTTCTCCTTGTGACCTTGGCTAGCAAGAATGTTGGTTTATTGACCTTCCTCTTGGCTTCTTCAAAGGTTGGTGTAACCCTACTACAGAAACCCTAACCTTTGTCACACATGTGATAAAAATGACCCAAGAATAGTGTTAAAATACTTTTGTTTCTTCTCCTTCTTCCTTTATTGGATGATAGGTTCCTATTTATCATTTTCTCTCACTTCTTCATGTATTTCAGATGCTTGAGAGTTTGCCCTTCAAGTGAGGTTGATAACTTCTATATATAGTGATTTTTTCATGTAAAATAGGTTGACTTGTGCCATTGGATAGGCCAAGATGCTTTTATAGAATGATATTCATCTCCTTTTGAAGGTCCACATGAGGTATTTCTTGTTATAAGGTCTTGGAGGGTTCGTGACTCAAACAAATTCTCTTTTTACAATGTGTAACATGCCCAAATGGGTCTTCAATACTTGACATTGACTCAATAGACTTTATGACTTGATGATTAAAGCTAATAGCTCACAATGGGAGCTTCATCTATAAAATAAAATTCGTTGAGCATGAAACCCATGACTCAAGCATTACAAAATAATTTTATTTTTCTTCTTTACATCAATTATATAAAATTATGATTACACATGTCATTATGAAGGCTGAACGTAGTTACATATTTCAATAGTTAAGAGTTGTCTCTTTCTTATATATCCAAGAATTTCCCTTATTTTTTGGAGTCCTCCATTATTTAAGTGATTTTTTTGTGATTTCCTTTCATTTTTAATGGCCCCTCATTAAATATTCTCTAACCTCCAAATTACTTAGCCATGTGTTAATATTGGGAAGTGAAAATGTATACAAGTTTATGAAACCAAGCCACCATGAATTCAATTTTGTTTATCATTGAAACTAGTACTCGACTTTCATTCAAACAAAAATTTTGTGTAGAAAATTGATAATATTTGTAACAATATAATAAAAATAAATAATAATTGTGCCAAGAGGCACTTTATAACCAAGTATGGGGGAGATGTTGTAATGATGTGTTAGATGAGATGTTGTAATGAAGTGTTAGATCATAAAATAATGATAACAAAACATAATGTTAGGTAAATTAAAATAGTAATAAAAATAAAAAGTTGGCTCAATTCAATTTGTTATGTAATAATATTCTTTTTTTTAATAAGAACCGAGACTATATTTTGTATTAAAAAATATCTAAGCTAAATGGTTAGAGTGATTACATCCTATAGAGATATGACAATACAGTCCATGAGCTCAATTTAAACAAAAAAAAAAATATTTTTCATCCACTTACATAATGTTTTACCTATTTCCTTCAAATAAAATAAAGCAATTTCATGACTATTCCACTTGTGGATATACCAAAACTAGTCTAACAAATAACAAATTTTACTCAGCATATCGATTCAATTTCTTTACTCATTTGAAGATATCTCCTCATTGTTGATCCTGGTTTTGGCCAAGTCCCAAATATTTAGAAGACATTCCTATTAAATCAATGAAACTTGGAGCTTTCTAGGAGTTGGAATTTCATTCTTTGTGGTCTTTCGTACACCTTATTAAAGGGGGAGGGGGGTGGGGTGGTGTGGTGGTGGGGGGGGGGTGGTGGTGGGGGGTGTGGCGCTGAAATTTTCTTTAACACTTCTGAAAAGGATGGAGAGGAGGAAGCATTACCTTATTCAACGTTCTTTGCAAACACATAATCACCATCCATCCTTCTCTTCTTTCTTCCAAAAGTGTGCTATTTTTCTACCCTGAATTCCTTGTCTTTGGTTTGTTTAGTGATTGTCTAAAAGAAATCTTCCAATGACCTTTGAGAACCTAATTATTTATCCTTCTCTACATGTGCACTTCTAATATCTTTATTTGTGCGGCAACCTACTTTCTTATGTGGTTTTTCAAGGATTTCCTTTTCACCCTTATAATTTTTTAGTGTAAACCCAAAAACCGAAGATTCTTGATGATTACTTGTGTTTCTAGTGAATAAAAAACCTATTTTCTCGGAACCTCATTAGAGGAAATTTCAACTCAAAAATAACCACCTAAAAAAGTTAAGAATAATAAAATAATTCATGTAGAACAATTTTTAATATTATTTTTATTATTTTAATTTATCAAAATAACCAAAATAAATGTCATTTATCAAAAACAATAATAAAGATAAATTTTAATATTTAAAATAAATTTATTAGCACAATATTTAAAATAAAAAATTGAAAAGCAAAATTTAAATTTAAATAGTTCGCGTCATTAAAACTTATATATAAATATATATATATATTAATATATATACATATATATATATATATAAAATATATATATATTATTAATATAAAATATAATATATATAATATATATATATATAATATATTACAACAAGATTTAATAAAAAAGTAAAATTTAAATTAGTTACATGTCATTAAAAACACACTCAACCCATGATTTACCCTTCATTAAAAATATTATGGGCACTAATCACGCTTAATGTAGGTAAATTATATTATTAAAAGAAATTGGTGTTGCCTAGCCACAGTTGTATCTGTTTCGAATTTTAAGGATTTTGATTTGCTTACACATTAGGACAAGGAAATTCCATGTTAACATCTCTTTCCACCTCATTTTCTGACTTATCCTCTACTGAAAAAATGTTCTTGTGGGATGGTTCTTTCTACTAAAGACACAAAATTCTCCTATTCTTTAGATCCTTATTCCTCCTTTGTAACTTGGACGTAGGGTCCTCTCCCAAAGTTGGGGGCCCTTCTAGTTCTATTTGATCTACATCTTCTTGCCTCCTATGAGAATTTTGCTTTACTTCTTCTTGATATGAATCTCCTTCATCGAGGTCACCCTCCAGAGATATGAGTGGGTTCACTAATCTTTGATTTTTATTAGAGTCCTCTTCTCTTTCCTATTGGATCGGATCCATTAGATTCTTTCTTGAGGAGGCATGAGGATCCTGAGACTCGATGGCTTAACCTTTTAGATAATAATTCTCTTTCATGCCCTTTCTCTTCCTCTGATTATTTCATTGCCCTTCAACTTCTTGGATATATATAGTTTCAACATTCTCTAGGCAATTTCCTATAAAGTTCCCATAATCATGGAAATACCTACACTCGAACGTGATTTGATCATAATCTATAGGCTCGATAGATGAAAATTTATCTAGAGATAGTTGAATTTCTTCAGGAAAATCTTTCTCAAAATCAACTTCAACGCAAATCCTAGCACAGGTATACATTGAGTCTTTAACCATTTCCCTATCTATATATTTTCCCAATGCATTTCCAAAATTTCTCAAGGTATATTCATCCCAACAATGAAGAGGGAGATGGGGTGATTTGATGTATACTGGAACAATATATGAGACATTGTTCTTTGGATTAAAATATAATTTCCATCTATCCAAATACCAACCTTGAGTTATGAAAAAATACAATCCATTTCGAAAGGTTAAATCCGTTTCTTCTTTGTGCTCAAAAAGGAAAGTGTAGAAGCCTTTCCCATAAAAATCACATTTGACCTTTCCCTTAACCAAGGCCTTCTAATTCATGTCCACCAATTTCCTTAGGAAATTAGGGGATGGCCAAATTCCAATAAATTTCCATACCAAGCCCCTTTCAGCAAGATTGAGAGTTGTAACTCTAGATATACTAGGATTTGCCTAAACCTTTGGAATATTTTCCAATCCCTTCACAAATCTCTCATTCCTGATTTTAACACCTTTCAATCCATTATGAGTTAGTGTATTGAAGGAAACTGCTACAAGAGAAGGTGAGGTGTGTGGTTAAGGATTTGTTGAAGAGGAGGGCAGGGGGACAAATCACCTTGTGAAGGGCACCATTGTGCAAAACCTAGTTCTCATTCTACTATGTCTTCAAAGTTGATGCACTCAAATTCTTAAACCTTTGCCTTAAACCAGAAATGATGTAATAGAAAACAAAGTAGATAAATGCAAATGAAACTTGCAAACATGATAGATCCTTTTGATATTTTAGGTTTCGGTGATTAGTATTTTGTTGCAAATTGGCTTCTAGATCCATCGCATCATCAATGTTTGTAATCGATGTTTCGAACCAACCACTATGGTTCATCTTCAGGATGAAAGAGAGATATCATGAAGATGAACCACAGTGGTTGGTTCGAAACGTCGATTACAAACATTGATGATGCGATGGATCCAGAAACCAATTTGCAACATGATAGATTCTATGCTAGTCATGGAAAAGAAGTCCTAGAATGAGCTAAATATGGTAGTTGAACTAGAAAAGGAAGATTGCAAATTGCTACAGGAGCTAAGGGTTGTGACTAGGGACCCTAGCCACAAAGGAGCCACTTTGTCGAGTTTTGCATCATTCCACCATGAATTAATAATAATAATTTTTATTTTATCAAATAAAATTACAAACAATTTTTTTTCATGAAAAAAATTCATAATATACATATCACATTAAAAGAAATTTAAATAATAATGTTTCATATTTGTAATCATGGTTCTTTATAACTTCATGTTCAAATTTGGTTAACAATCATCTCTCTCTCTCTCTCTCTCTCTCTCTCTCTCTCTCTCTCTCTCTTTCAAAAGTAGTTAATGTCCTTTTATTTTAATTTAATTATGAAAGATATAGAATTAATAAAATAAAATCTATAATATATTTGAACTTTAAATGAGTTGTATGTTTTTTGGGCATGTGGCCTTGACAAACCATGGTACTAGCCATGATCCTAAAACAAAAACAAGATGACTACATGATAATAATATTGTTACATATTTTTTGAAATGTTATAAATAGTTACTCATATATTAATTAATTTAAATAAATAATAATAATTAAAATTAACGTATAATATTTTTTAATGAATTTTTTAATCTGGTATGAGATGTATCATGAGGTAATGCTTATGTCTATGGATTGATGCAATTTCATATGCATAGTCTTTATAATTCATATGCTTGCGTAGTATAAAGAATTTAAATAGATTACAAATAAGAATAATTATGTGAAATATAAAATAAAATATGAAATAACTATAAATTAAAAAACCAACTATTATAAAAATAAAAATAATAATAATTCATAATCTAACCGTGATATTTCATAATTTATGTCTAAAATTTATTTAATAGACATTTAAAAAAATAATATTCATAATAAATAATAATGGGTGGTAGGAGAAAGACGATTTATTTATCAGCCTGATGAACAAAAGGAGTTTATTTTCCTAGGACCTAGTTGAATCTTTAGCATTGTGGCAAGGTCTAAAATGGGTAATCACAAGTAAAATTTCTAAGATTTTGGTTTTTGTTTATTTAATGCTCATGATATGGTAAGTTTAAAAAGATAGGGAAAATTTTAATTCCTACCTCCCTTCAGTTCTATAGAGGATTATTTTGCTAATGCATCAATTTTAGCATATTGAATTCCATCACGTGTATAGAAACTTCAATTTCAAGGCAGATAAAATGGAAAATAAAGGAACAAAATTGGCTCAGGGAACTATGGAAATAGAACTAGGTTCAACGTTTTATCAACCAATCCCATGAACATTATGAATCAAAGCCCAATTTATATATTTGAATTTTCCAATCATCTCCAATGGAAAATCTCCTTCAAAACCAAGTTGATTCAATTTTGGCATACTCTAGTGTCGAGAATAGTTATTCCCTTAACGACGTCGATATTTGGAAGACGAATCAACTATGAGCAGGTTAAGTGTGGAATAGAGGTGGAATATGCATGTACCATGGGTTGCAACACCTGGAGTACCCAAGTTCTACATAGCATAAATAGGTGGAGGTAGGCTCTCACTTTAATAAGCAGATTATGGTGGTGGTTGATGAATTGTTGGTCTTTTCATATATGAATGGCCTTAATTCCTCTTGAACTCTTTGCTTCGTTCTTCCCTTTGCATATAATTTAGAATTATCACAGGTAGGTCCACATGATCATGGCAAATCCACATTCAATTGCTCTATAATGGTGCTTCAGGGGTGGTGGGAATTATATATTCAGTGAAATTGCTCTGCCAAGGGGCAATGATAATTCACAAAGGAGAGAGATCAACAGGGGGTAGAGTCAATTCCAAGTCTTTCAAATATCTCTGCCACACCGAGGTTGGTTGTAAATGAAAACGAGACCCATAATATTTTACACAAGAGATTAAACATGCTACTGGATCGGTTAGTGATTTCCATTGAAGGGTTGATGTAGGTAATGTCGAGAAGGATTTTATTGGAAGAGAAAGGGATGAAAACCAAGGGTTGATGCAGGAAATTTTGAAAAAATTGAATTGGGAGAGAAAGGGTGTGAACCAAGATGCAATTGTTGGAAAAAAAGTAGATTTTCTAGAAGGAAAAGTTGAAAAAATGGAGTTGGAAAGAAAGATAGAAATGGTTGCAATAGAGATAAGGTTGACTAAGCTAGAGGATAAATTTAATAATGAGTTCTAGGACAAGGAAACCGATATAGAGTCTACTGAGGAGCCTGAGAGAAAGCAGATTGAGCTAGATTGGGACCAACATAAGGAAGGCCAAGCATCTGCACAGTCAGTTGAATCTCTCGCAAAGGGACCATCCAATGTTAATTAGTTTGTCAAAAAATAGTTTTTTCTATGTTATGTAAATATAAACTAATACTAGATGTCTTCGTTAGAATTTATTTAGTTATATGTACCAAATTGTTCGTATAAAGAATTGTTGGCATACATTGTTTGCATTTTGGAATAATGAATATAGTGAATATGAAAAACAATCTGAACTTTGTAAGGGACCTGACCCAGAATCTAGTTCTTTGATAATATAATTAAACTAATCGTTTCTTTTTTAAAACTATATATATATTATATTATATATATATATATATATATATAATATATATATATATATATATATATATATATAAAGTTAAATAAAAAAATTTATGAAATATGTTAAAGAAAAATATTAGTATCTAACTCTATATATTATGTACATTTTTTGGGGTGTGAAATTTATATAAATATACTAAATAGTACTATAAAAATTTATGAAGTGTGGAGAGGATCAAATTTTTGGAGATGTAAGAATTTCTTCAAAATTTTTATCTCTCTAACTGGTTTTTTGTTGTAAATTAAACTCTATTATCTCAAAAAACCAAGTTACATCAAGAAATCATACACTGCATAAATCGTCTTCAACATGTCTTGTGTCATACACCAGAAATGTCCAGGTTTTTCTAATCCTTTCTCCTATGAACATATACCCACCCTACAAAATTATCATATACGACCTAGCATAAAACCAAATTCTCATTTTCTTGGGAGAGCTCCATTGTTGGAGGCTTCGTGGAGTATGGGGTCTCTTTGTCACTACTTGAATGGTCAGACTTGTGTGAGCACATCAACCCACTGGTTTCAAACATAGTTAAGTACCAAACTCTTACATTCACTTTTGTTGGGAGTTTCTCCTCAACAAAATAATGAGGCGAAACCAGTAGGCGCTGGAGTTTTATTGTCACTACAAACACCCTCCAAAATTTCGCTTACACTTGAATTTTGTTGCCTCCTTGTGATCTTATGATCTATTGTCTCAAGTTGTTCATAGTGTTGAAACCACTTTCTTACACATGATTATCTTTTCATGGATTCATAAGGGCACCCCCTTTCTACCAAGACTAATAGTCAATGCCTACCCTCGAAGACAAGCATTGTGCAGTCTTCAAAAGCAGTGCTTGTGCAATCCTTGGAAATGATGCTTATGTAGTCCTTAGTGATAGGAATTGCACAGTCCTTAGTGGTAGACATTGCGTAGCTCCTGGACATTATGCGGCCCTGAGGAAAGTAATTATGCAGTTGCTATGGACAGTGACTCCATAGTCCCTATACACAATCAATACACAATTCTAGTTGACAGTGGGAGTACAATTCTTATAGCCAATGTTGTCACACCTCTTAGTGTCAACCACCTCATTCTTGTTTGATTTCATTGTATAAATAGTATAACTCATAGCTCTTTTCACAATCATCTTTCACTTTGGATCTGCACTTAGAGCATAAGGATCATTCTCTCACTCTCACTTACAATTGTACTATCCTTTGGGTAATTTTCTCAATTGTCTCTTTTTCACACTTTTTCTTTCATAAGTGTTGCTTTCACTTTTGTGAGTGTAATTTTTTTTCTTGTTGTCGCATTCACAAGTGTTGATTTTGCTTTATTTTTCTTTTGCATGTGTTTCTTTCACTTTCTTTAGCTTTTGAAATTGTCACTTTCACTTATTCTTATTCTCACAAGTGTCGTTATGGCCTGTTTTCATTCTTGCATGAGTCACTTGTGCTTTCTTTGTGTGTCACTTTCACTCTTACATGTCATGTTGTTTTCACTTGTTTTCACACATCCTAAGAGCGCCTTGGAACACTTTCTAGAGGAAAATCCAATGCACTCTCCTGTATTAGTTGATGTTATTTATCAGTAGAACATGTGTTGGACACATTATTATGGCATAACACACCTTTTAACTACATTGCAACACTTGTGTCGTAAAAGTACATGTTAAGTGTTGCACTTGGACACGTGTTGTTTCACTGTATGCTTCTTGGTTTTGGATATTGTGTGTCTTCTTCTCATGTGCTTGGGTGAATATATGTGTGTGATCATATTTAAGACTATTACATGTTCTTACTATATTGCCTCATTCATATCACAACTAGTCAATTTTGGAGTTCATCCTTGTCTCGCATCTTACCCAACTCACGAGGACACTCAATCTTCTAGGAAAGTGATGAGTACTTTGCACACTCATAAGTCTCAGTGATGAAATAATTACCTCTCAGATTTATGCATTGTACCCATCTTGAGGAAAACATCCTCCAATTATGCATTGAGTAATATTGGAGTACAAACCATCGATATTATTTCTTAGCCTTGCCCACTAAGAAGTTCATGATCCCTCCTACCCTATATCACACATTACAGTTCCCTAACCTGTCTCCTTTGTCTCTCTAACTTGCTCAATTATGCAATCCATTTTCATGCCTCGCCTCAGTTGTTCATTGCGTAGTTCTAGTGGATAGAAGGGCCATCTCTTTTTCATTATAGTGCTCAATTTTTAAATCTCGGGAGTCTTCTTCCCAGTCACGGCGCATTGCGTAGTTACAGTTCCTAGCCTTATCACTCTTGCTAACTAAACTTACCCATTTCATATTCCATGAATTTCCTTATCCTTATCCATTGCACATTCATAGTTACATTCCTAGAGCCTCACTCTCAACCTCCTAGCTTTGTGCACTACATAATCCCCAGGCTTCCCTCTCAGTTCTTATCCACAATCTCATCATAGGAAGCCTCACGTGAGCAGAGGTAGAATAGGTGATTATGGGACTAATGTTTTCCTATCATGAGTGAATTTCATTTGTAGGTGTTACCATCCTATCATGGAAATATGATGATCAAGGAAGTTATCAATAGAGTTTACAAGAAGAACACCTATGGAGACAAGTCACAAAGATACTACCATGCAAGAATAGAGGAATATTGAATTACTATAGAGAGATGGTGACTCATGCTCACTTAAAAGGTTCCAACATCCATCCAGACCCTTTGGAGGGTGAATATGAATCACATCATAGATAAATCATCAAGAGTTGGAGACATTGTAGTGGAGAAAGTAACCTCACATCAATACATTTCCATCAAGTCTCATGTCACAGTAAACAAACTATGGCCATTCAAAAGTATAAACACAAGGTTGTTTTTTGGTCCCACATATTTTAGCCACATTATTTGTGGAATGTAATTATGTAATTATGTAATTTCAAAAATGAGAAAATGTAAAATTTGTGGAAGCCCAAGGGTCCCACATGGAATGAGAAAAGTCACTAGAAATTTATAAAATAATTTATAAGCTTAAAGGTCACATAAGAATTCAAAAAGTCACAAGGGAGCTCAAGAGTCATGAGGTAAGGTCAAGAGTAACCAGCGACTTGGAGATTCACCTCATTGATATAAATACATCGTCATATCTCAAGTAAAATACTTTTCACCTTGGCTTCTCTAGCTTGGCATATGAGAGAATATCATAGGCTTTGGAGGGGCAAGTGGTGACTTAATGTTCCACTATTGGAGCTAATGTTGTTGCATTGTAATTGTGTATATTGGGAATTTCACTCAATATATGAAGCTCTTAGAGCCGACGCACTTTCATGCATGTATTTTGGATATTGTAAGACCATTTTTTTAATGTTTGCATTATATGTTTATGTTCATACATACTAAAGAAAATGAACTATTTTTTTGGCTTTGGTATATATCTTGTTTAATGTGCATTGTTATTTACTTTCATGATCGTTGTTACCTTGTGAACTATTTTTTAGGTTAATTAACAAGAATTTCCTTGCTCTTGTGTGTCTCTTTTAGGATAGTACTACTACTTTTCTTCTAAAGGCTCACTCGTTCTTCTCCCTTCCATGAAAGTAACTTATTTGCATTACAATCATATGCCTCATAGTGTCAACTTGCTTGTTTCAAAGGTTGTTTGCCTAAAATCTTATGTTGATAATTGCATGAAAGGAAATACCTAAGAATAATGGTGGCCGATCCTATTATCTAGATGGGGTTCCTGCTCAAAACGATGTGAGGTATAGTTGGGACTTCATACCAGAGAGAACCTCTTTGTTGGAGAATTTATAGCACCATCAATAAATGGTGCTACAAGGAGGACCAGATGACAAGTTGAGCCCATGAAGTATGTTTTGAATCTCCCACCTTCAATGGGTTCTTCAAAAATCATAATCCTATGATGATTTTCTAATAGAGTGAATGTTGCAATCCTCGCGGAACTGATTTATAATTTGAATCAATGTAAGTTTGATAGTAACGATGAACTAACTATCCTTGGACATGCGATTCACTTCCTTCATTTTTGTCTCTCTAATGGAATACATTGTAAGGATGTCATGCCCACGTCTTTCACCCTCACCCTTGAAGGTTGTTTCAATCTATGGTGGCATGCATTACCAACCATTTCTATTCTTTCATTTGAACAACTTGTTAAGGAGCTTCGTGAAGATTTTGATAGGTACAATTATCAAGATACGTGTAAGAGGATCGATCAAATTAGAATGAAATACGACGAATCATTAGGGTATTTTGTTGCTAGATTTCTTTATCTTTGTCATGAATTTCCCAAAGAGGATGTTGATTTGGATTCAATGGGTGAAAAGCTTTTGGATTTGGTTCAAATCTCTTTGAATCAATTTGAATTTTAATTCCCTATTGATGCTGGATCATAGTATAATGATAATAATCTTAAAAACACAAATCAAGAAAGTGTGATTCCAAGTTCAATTTTTCCAACTTTTATTAGTCATGAGTCATCTCAAATCTCAAAGGAGGAATATACTACTCCTTGTGTTCCTTCTCCTCCTTCCTTTTCATTACCAAACAAAGTAAACTCATGTACTGATTTTGAATTTAGGATATTTAAAAGTCAAATTTATTATCCACTTACTCCACCCTCTTTTCTTCCTCATGGTCAAGCTTTTGTCTAGGAAAATTGTGAATGTTCTAATCAATTCATGGAGCCTAAGGTGAAGATTCATCCCTTGTTTCCTTCAGATGACATTGATGTGTATAATTCAAATCTTGAATATGATCTGATTGAAAGTACTAATTCTTCAAGGGATACATTTCATCCTCTATCATTTACACCTCATGACCTTCTATACCTTGATTCACTTAATCAATCTGCACCACCAGTAATTTCTCTAGATACTTTTAATTCTCAATTTTTCGGTTCAAATGGTAATCGGGTACAAGGTGGTAATATTTCACAAGTAGAGGAGAAAATGGAAGAAGACACTTTTAATCTCTCTCCTCTTTTTCAAATTCCTCTATGTAAAATGATGTTTATACATTCTTTGTTGATCAAGGATCTCAATATCTTGGTGATCAGTCAAGTGGGATTGAATTCCCCAACCAAGATGAAATCTTGGGAAACCATCACCCTGAAGAAAATGAATCTACTGATATGCATGGTGATGAGTGCCCAAGTGCATTGGATGATCTATTATTTTCAAAAAATACTTGGATCTACAAATATTTGATCTAGAATATGATTTGATCAAAGAAGAGCTTCTCATAGGAATTTCTTCCTCAACTCACCATCCCTTGTGTCGAATGTGTGTAATGAATAAATTGGTAAATCATGTTCTTCCAATTCACGCTCTAATGAATTAGATCTTAAGTCCACGCAACGCAATAAGGTTTCCCATGATGAAGAAGATGATGCAATAATAATCAGACATCTTTCTTACAATTTGACAAATATTTGTGGTGAAGTTGAGACATTCAATGAAACAGTTGATTCCAAAAGCTTCCATATGTATCATAATGTTCTTGTTGAA
This sequence comes from Pinus taeda, assembly GCA_000404065.3. NCBI lineage: Eukaryota > Viridiplantae > Streptophyta > Pinopsida > Pinales > Pinaceae > Pinus > Pinus taeda. Next base: position 49,559 of record APFE031524092.1, on the reverse strand, counting down.
ATAATTGACGATTTTTTTCTTCACACAAATGTTGGTCTAGCCATTCTTTAAAAATTCAATCACCCGACATTTAAAAGTTAAGATATTTGTTAAGAATTCGAGGCACTTCAACTTCGGTTGATGATTAGGTCAAGATATCGTGACCTTGATGAGATCCCTAATCTAGGTCAAATTAGAATTATCTCACATGATTCTTTTCTCTGGACCTAAGCTAACTCTTAAGGAATTTCAACATTTTCGAGTTGATTTTCTTAGTCCTCAAGATAGAGTTTCTAATCAGGTAAAAGATTCTTGTTTGGCTAATTCTTCTTCATGAACATCTCTTGTATCTAACCCAGAGTTGGAATGCATATTCTTCTCAAATATACAGAACTTCGAAGCCTATCATTTTGATTGTCAAGGAAAAGATCACTATTTGCAAGATTTATCCATGCTGAATCCTGCCGAGAATGATCAAATGTTTAGAACTCAGGCATATGTGATTCATAATGATGAAGGATTACTCTTCTGGATTAATCACAACATTGTTTTACGAGTCAACGTTTTGAATCCTAAATTGAGGTTCACCATTAGTACATGGATGAAGGTCTGATCTAACACAGAATAAATAATGTGGAGATGCTTCAGAGAATAATGAATATGAACATTAGAAATTCAACAACCTTTAAATAAAAAATAAAAAATAAAATAAATTCTAGACACTCGACTTCAATAAGTCAAAAAACATAAAAATGAAAAGAAAAATATAACACTAAAGAATTAGAAAAATATGAGAGAAATAATTATTGAAATGGAAAAAATAAAAGAAAAAACCACGTAATAAGCCACAATTATAGGGAAAAGAAATTACCTAAAAAAGAAAATATATAAATTAAAAAGTTAATTAATTAAT
>APFE031524092.1:19056-45116 GCA_000404065.3 Pinus taeda | reverse complement strand
TTTTGTGGATCTAGGAGGAATTCTTTGATCTGAAACCAAAAGTGGTTTCAATCCCTTTTGTATAATTTTTTTATGTAATTAGAGTAGAGAGGGTAGAGGAGAGAAGATGAGTGATAGGCTTGTGAGGGCCAAGAATGGGCTTATTGTGAATCAGTATAAGAAGGACTTTTATACATCCTTGTATATATATATTTTATGAATCGAACATCAAATGGATTCTATGTGGAGAGTTGTATTCCTTTAATCGTATGTGGATGCATTTTTATGTAATAGACCAAGATGATGTATGTGTGTATGACCGTAGATAGAACAATGTTAAGACCATAGAGAGAGGGCTTACACAACTTTGATTTAAAGCTCAAGAGGGATAGAAGTTGTGAATTCACAAAGGAACCACATTAAACTTATGCAAACAACTCAAGAGGGATAGCCTTTCTCGTATGCGGAAGGCATATCACAATGTGTTACAACACATTATTGAAGGTCAAATCTAATCAAAGTGGCACATTGGAAGCATGAAGAAAGCAAGTAGATACACAAATCAACTTAACAAGAATCACAAAACATAAAGATCAAGAGGAGTTACCTTGAAGATTTGCAGAGGAAGAAGAGGGTCATCAGATTGAGTACAGTGGGACATTTTAGCGCAGAGGAGAAAATATTTTCAAAGGGACTTAGTTGCACACCAGAGCTAGAGGAAGAAAACAAAAACAAAAGAATTCTCATCTATAAGCAGATCCAGAAGCCACGTGGAAGGATTTAACTAGTTTGGACAAAATGGCCAACCCCAAAGAATACCAATGAGCTAACCCCGGTAGCCCAGAAGATAGGAATAACGTAACTCATTTGCAGTTAGCACCAGACTCCAGGATATTTCAATTAACAGTTTCAGGATACGGCTATAAAAAGAGCCAAGAGATAAAATTATGGAGAGCACTTAGTCGGGATCCCCAAAGTTGGGAATCCCATAAGTTATTTTAATAAAGTGTCAAGACAAGAAAGGTGTTAGGATCCAAGATTAGTAGGAGTCAAGATCAACATTTATTGACACATTAGTTAACGAGGATTTTCCTGTTACTTGTCTTTGTTACCCGAATAAATTACCTAAAAGGAGTGGGGCACAGGAACTTTTTGAGATCCGGGACCCAAGAGGAGGAGTGGCAGCAGTCGAAGGAAGATTATATATTGTCGGGAAACAGAAATGTCAAGTGAGTGATAGGCACTAGGTCTAAGGATTTAGGATGGAAAAATAAAAGGAGCGTAAAAGGATAACAAGTGGGTAAGGAGGACTGGGCTTACGTGGAACTATGGACCCGCTCGGAGGTTTCATATGTTGCACAAAATTGTAATGTCGAGTTGGAATGGAGGAGTTGGATCCCATGTGGACAATGCCTAACCTGGTAATGAGAGTGAAGAGCCAACGCTAGTTGTTAGGATTTTAACGTCGAGACACAACAGTGTGTATAGTGCTTGATTCCAGCATGCATGACTGGAACAGAAGGGAGCTTGACTTCGAGGGCTATAAAGAAAGGACGTTGATTATGGTGGTTCTTTGTGGTTTGGTTTAACAAATCCCTTGGGGTTTATTTATATAAACGAGTTCAATCACAGGAATGGTTGTAGTGCTTGGTTATAGCGCTTAGCTCCAAGGGAATTTGAGAAGAACATGGCTACGAGGCTTGGCTTCGGTGCTATTTGAACAATTCTTGAACTTGCCAAGATTTGTCTCCCACTGAACTTTCAAAAGGGGATTATTGTCATAATTTTAGGATTGAAGGAAGTTCATGTTGACATAGACAATGGGGTTGTGTTGGTTCTAAGCGAACTTGTAGTCAAATACAAGGTCGAGTTTGCATCAAGTGGTATCAGAGCATCAATTTTTATGCTTGATCAGAAGATTTCTATAATGAAGAAAATCCAATAGAGACTTAACTTTATGGAAAAATCATTGGAGTCACTATAGTTCCACAAGGAAAAGATGGATCCGATTAAGGTAAAATTTTGGCTTTTCAACTTGAAGTAATAATTCAGAATGAAATGTTGTGAAGACAGGGAGGATGACTACTTGTCAAGAAGTAGAGAATAATTGGCCTGAGAAATAGAGAAAAATGTTTTGATAACATAGGAGCAGGGAGAACAGATTCAGATAATTGATTGAGTAAATATTGGCACAGGTATGAAATTTTTATGAGTTTTCTTGCAGGAAGTAAACTGGGGAGAAGTAGTAGCCATAGAGTAGAACTTTTAGGGAGGATTGTGACAGAACCCATCAGCATGATGGATTGTTGAAGAGAAGGTGAGGACAATATAAGTTCTCAAGGAGAAGTAAGCAAGGAAATTGCAATATCTAGACAAATAGGAAAGTTAAGTAGCATGTGTTCTCAGAGGAAGAGAAAGAGAAGGCTCTACTACAATGAACCAGAAGGAGAAGGGTGACTTCCAACAAGTAGTTGTCGGATAGAAGTTGTCAAAGAAGTCAGTTCCACAATTAGTCTAGGTAGAATTTCCAGAAGAAGTTCTAGAAAGGGGACCAGGAATACCAAAAGGTTGAGCTCAGTAGGAAGCTTAGTGAGGTATTAATAGTAGGTGCAGGAATTGCTATAAGAGGGAGAAGTGAGCAAGGAAATTGCAATATCTAGACAACTAGGAAAGTTAAGTAGCATGTGTTCTCAGAGGAAGAGAAAGAGAAGGTTGTACTACAATGAACCAGAAGGAGAAGGGTGACCTCCAACAAGTAGTTGTCAGATAGAAGTTGTCAGAGAAGTCAGTTCCACAGTGAGTCTGGTTAGAATTTCCAGAAGAAGTTCTAGAAAGGGGACCAAGAATACCAAAAGGTCGAGCTCAGGAGGAAGCTTAGTGAGGTATTGATAGTAGGTGCAGGACTTGCTATAAGAGGAAGAAAGGAGGTTTGTTGCATCTCACAAGAAGTGTACGAGAATTGTTCACAGGAGACGAAGAAATAATGGCTACTGATAGTCATGTATAGGGTTTAGAGAAGAGAAATCACAATTAGTCAAAGAAAAATTCCAAAGCAGCTGACATAAGGAGGATAAGTGATGAAGAGTTTCAAAGGGAGATGACCGAGTTAAATGAAGAATTCAATCATTTGATACCATTATTGCGAGACCATGGATATGGTTGGATGATGAAGAAGAAGGTAAGTTAGCCTTCACTATAGATGAAATTGAAACAAAGGATGTGTGCTATGATGAAGGAAGAATTCAAAATAGCCGAGTAATGGATGGAAGTTTATTGTGAACCTAAAAAAGGAGTGATCCTTGGAGAGGATGAAAGTGATGAAGATGATAAATATAGATCTTTTGAGGCCTATGAGTCTTTTATTTTTTACATTGATGATTGGTGTGTGAATGTGGGAAGTTTTGCAGATGATGTGTAGAACATTGTTCTTATTCATTGCATGAAGGAAGAACAACCAACAAGCATTTTTACAAAGAGAAAAGGGAAGGAGGAATTGTCATGTAAAGTCAATCAATATGGAGATTGCATGAAATGGGTGAATGCAATCATGAAAGAAGACCCTGAGGTAGAGAAATTTTTATTTTTGGATGAGATGTCTGAGATGGAGACATTTACCTTTTCCAATGAAATTGACGAGGATGGTGAAGCTTTAATTGAATTTGAGTGTCTTGACATTGAACAGAAAGAAGAAGAAGTTGAGGTGATTGAGGAAGATGAAGAATTGATAAATGGTTTCATGTTTGCACTTATGCATGAAAAGGAAATGATGGGGGGAATCTACAGAAGCTATAAAATCTCATGCTTTTAAAAATGATAATTTTTTTGTGGTTGCAGGAAAAGATGAATGTAAGGACAGGAATATTTACAATTTTATCATGGAAGAAGCAACATTTGAAGAATGTGGTGACATAATGGACACAAATTGTCAAGAAAACGAGCAAGAACAAAGAATGATGTGTTGTCTTGAAGCATAAGGAAATTTGGTAGAAGTTGGACAGGGCTAAAAGGAAGTAAGCATGGCACTAGTAAAAGAGGAAGATGTTGCAGAAGAATCGAGCAATACTATGAAAGAAACCTTACACAAAGGTATGAGTTGTTTGTGGGAGATTTTTCATTTTAACAAAATGTAGGATATGGAGTTTTTGGAGTAGACAGACAACTTTAAGTTGTAGCTCAAAAGCACGCAACAGAGAAAACATAGTTTTGTTAAACAATAACAAAATAAATTGGAAATGATAGCAGCTGTACAAATTCCTTGTAGGGGTCAACAATCAATAAACTATAGCAGTGATGTTTAGCAACAAGACAACGAAGATTGGTAGAACACGTACTAGCCAGAGGACAAGCTAGACATAAAGATCGGTGAATTATGGATGCTAATGAGGAAGACATCCATGAAGCAGAAAAGATGCAGTAGACAAAGGAATACAGACCATGGAATGGTGCATCTAACCGAATAACTTTGCATCAGCAAAATCAGTGGGCAGTTGCAATATAAAGTACGAAAACTAGGAAGGAAGAAAGAGACAATAGTTGGACAACAATAACATAACATAGTAGTTAATTTACTGCAAGTCAAAATTTGGGATCCAAAAGGATTACATCAGCTTATGGAAGCACATGGTCAAGAGACTGTGAATCTTTTGAACCTGAGGATTATGATGTAGCAGCATCTTACCTCCAAGGCGAAATGTAATTTTGACTAGAATTAGGAATCTTTTCATTTACCAAGGGAGTTGGTTCCCTAAGTGTGTGGAATTATTTAAATTGTTATATTTATTATTTTTTCATAATAATTTTATATAAATGATTAATTGTGAGAATTCAGGTAATCATATCTTCTCTAATGATAAATCTTGAGAGTCTTTAGAAGAGTTATAGAGAATATTGAGTGGGTTAGAGAAATCTAAAGTTAGGAGTTAAAGCAGTCCAACTTTAGAGAGTCTAGTTGAGGATTTTGTGGATCAAGGAGGAATTCTTGGATGTGAAACCAAAAGTGGTTTCAATCCCTTTTTGTATAAAAATAATTTATGTAATTAGAGTAGAGAGGATAGAGGAGAGAAGATGAGCATGATGCTTGTGAGGACCAAGAATGGGCTTATTAAAGGAACATGTGGATTCTGAGGAGGCATTGTTCCTTTAATTGTATGTGGATGCATTTTTATGTAATAAACCATGTGGACATATGTGTGTATGAGCACAGATAGAACAATGTTGAGACCTTATAGAGAGAGGGCTTATGAAGCTTTGATTTAAAGCTCAGGAGGGATAGAAGCTGTAGATTCATAGAGTAACCACAATAAACTTGTGTAAACAACTCAGGATGGATAACCTTTCTTATTAGAGGAAGGAATACAAAAATGTGTTATAATGCATTCTTGAAGGATCGAATCTAATCAGAGTGGCGTAGTGGAAGCGTGAAGAAAGAAAGAAGATACAGGGATCAACTTAATGATAATTGCAGGAGATAGATATGAAGATGAGTTGCCTTGTCGAAGAGTTGTAGTGGAACAAGAGGGTCATCAGATCGAGTACAATAGGACATTATAGTGCAGAGGAGAAAATATTTTCAAGGAGACTTAGTCGCACACCAGAGGTGGAGGACGAAAACAGAACCAGAAGAATTCAGGGAAAACCCAAGAATTCAGGGAAAAAAATTGCTCAGAGTTAACCTGACTCATGGAGGAGGAGGACAAAAGCGAGGAAGATCGACTAGACTGAGGAGAGGGACCATTAAGAAGCTTCAAAAACTTTATTGTCGGCTTCTTTTTAGTGATATCTTCAACCCTGAGAGATTTTAAGGCAGTGCAAGCCTCAATTTTAATCCACAGAGGAGAAGAAAGGATGTACGCTAAATGTAGATGCAGCTTGAGAAGCTTGCAAGAGAGAAAATCCAAATCACTCCTCAACCTATGAATTTTTTAACGTAACAAAGCTAAACTAGAATTCAAGAAAATTTGAAAAATTCTAAAATTACTAAGCCGATGATTGATTCGGGAAAACACTAGATTTAGTGAAGCATCTCTACATCTATTCATAAATGTTAGATCTGACCTTTTCTTTGAAATTTGCAACTGCACCTGTTCCAAAAGTTGAACTTTGTCAGAAATTTTCGTTCAGTAAAGGGCTAAAATTTCATAACTCTGGCTTTTGTGATTCATAATGATGAATGGTTACTCTTTTGGATTAATCACAACATTGTTTTAGGGGTTAATGTTTCGAACCCTCAATTGGGATTCATCATCAAGACATGTATGGAAGTCTGATCTAACACAGAAATAAATAATGTTGAGATGTTTTGAAGAATAATGAAGATGAACCTGAGAAATTCAACAACATTTTTATCAAAAACAATAAAATAATAATTTAATAAATTCTAAAGATTCAACTTCAATAAGTCAAAAAGCATAAAAATGAAAAAGAAAAATATAACGCTAAAGAATTAGAAAAATATGATAGAAATAATTATTAAGTGGAAAAATAAAAGAGAAATCCATGAAATAAGCCATAATTATAGGGAAAGTAAAATACTTAAATATATATATATATATATATATATATATATATATATATATAATTATATTAACTAATTAATTAATTAATTAAAATAGAGTTAAACAAATAATAACCAAAATAATGAAAAGAAATCATAAACCACCTTAATTAACTAAATCTAAAGTAAGAATAGAATTAAAAATAGATCGAAAGAAAAATAGAAGGATAAAAGTTAAGAGAGTTATCTTATCTTTTCGGTGTATGTTATGAAATTAATCATTTTGTTGGCACAATTAATCCTCATAAGTCGAAGACAATTCTTGAATCATCTTGTGAACCTAATACCTCAAGATGATATCAATGTTGGATCTGATTCGACTCATGCTTCTAATTTTTGGTCCACCTGGTTTTACTATTCTTTGTATCTTCACTGATTTTCGGATTTTGTTATACCACCAATCAATGTTAATTATTTCAACTTTCATAGTGCTATTCTAGTTTATAATTGAATACAAATTAATGATCTCCTACACTAGAAAAGAGGAACTGATCATTTTCGAGCATCATCACATAAGGAGGATGTAATAGCCCTTGGTTAAAAGTTAATGTAATAAAAGTTATAAAGGAAAAATAAGACCATGTTAAGGGACACTTGTTCCAAGTTGAATGTTGGGTAAAGATATCCTATTGGAAATCATTGGATGTGTTTATCGCTAAGGGAAATTGGCAAAGGCAATGGCGAAGGCATTAAAAAGGCAAAAATGTATTTTGGAACATTAATTAATGAAAATAAAGGAAAATAGGAGAAAATGAATGTGAATGGTCATAGGTTGCATGTGAGGAGGAAAATGAAGGAAAAAATGGAAAATGAAGAAAATAGAGGCCTCATTGATAAAAAGGCTTCTAAGGATCAGTTCATGGGTTTTGGTCAGTTCAGTTTTGGAGGTCTCTCATTATTCTCTCTCTCCCTCACTCTTGAACACTTAGAGTTTTCTTGGAGCCTTCTAGCTTTGGAGAAAGGAAGGGAAAAGAAAGAAAAGGAAGAACAAGGAAAGGAAAGGAAATCAAAGATAAAGCAAGGAGGATCAGGATCAAGCAACTTTAGCAGCAATACTTGCAGGTAACATATTGCATGTGTGATTGCCTAGATGGTTTTGAGATGCATGGCCTTACATGTTGGTATATGGTTCTCTTGTTGTTGGTGGCATCGTTTTGTCACATTATGACAATGGTTTTCAACCTTGCCTTGCCTTTTTCTAGATAGCCATGGTGTGATGGGATTTTTTTCTCAGTTTTGAGCTTTGGAATTGCCGATTGTTTCAGAATCTGGGGCAAAGGTAGTCTCAGGAAAATTCCCAGAGGCCTAGGAATCCCTTGACTGGTTTTGGCGAGATGCACTGTAAAGCCTAAGGATGGTGTCTCGATTTAGGGCCTAGTGATCCAGTGTGGATTGTAGTAAAGCCTGAGAGACAAGGAGACAGAAAATTCCTCAAGGATAGTGATGGAGTCCGAAGGAATTCCAAGCTCGGTTTAGTTTTGTGATCTCGGTGTCGGTTTTGATGAGATCATGGTTTGGTGAGGGTGGAGGTGGTTTAACCTATGGATTCTTGGTTTTTTTGGATTGGTTTATCCATGAGATCCCACATTCATGCTTGGAATATGGCACGTGGGTGACTGGCTGAAAGAAATATTTGGTTCAACCATGTCTATAGTCAGGTGGTACGTGGAAGTCCCAAATTTCGTTGACTCTTGCCTTTGTTTAATAAAAGCTAAGTTCTCTTGATTTTTTACTTGCTATTATGTGGCCTTAATAGTTCTTATCTCATTGTTAGTTACATGGTTTAATGTTGGTTATAAGCATGGTTATGTGACTAGTTATAGTCATGGTCAGTTCATGTATTTACTTGTAACTAAAATATTAATAGATGCAAGACCTAATTGATGTCAAAATAGTTAAGGGAAGAGGGTGTTGATCCTTCTTGTCAAGTCTCATATGAGTTATCAGTCATTTATGTTATGTATTCATTTCTTATAGATTGCATTGATGCCATGTGTTTGATAGAATGCCAGTCCTGGTTGGGGATGTTCAGGCCTAGTCCTAGAGCCAGTTTTTGATTTGTAAGTCTTTTCATTATGTTAATTATGGATTTTAAAAGCTACATGGGTTTCTAGGTAGTGACTTGGATTATGGGCTTGAAAAGTGGCATAAATCCTGGAGTTGCAGGCACAGGTATGAGGAGAGAAATCTCCAGATGCATGCATGCCTTGTTGTGCTAGCATCCGGAGACTCCCAGACGCATCCTTGTCCATATCAAGGGAGTGTCCAACGGTTTAATGGTCTAAAAGATCAGTGGGACCCAAGGGCTAGTCAGGGGATGGTTGGGAAGACTTATGGGAGTCCTGTAGCAGGTATAGAAGGTTTGTGTTGTGTGTTTTCATTGATTCCACTTCCTTAACTGACAGATAGGGAGTAAATCATATCATAGTAACTTCTCGTCACATGTTTACCCTGGTTGGTCGGTTCCTTGGGTAGATGTAGGAGGAGGGTGTTATAGAGGAATATTTTTTAATTCAAAGCACTTGTGAAATCTCTCAAATTAACACATCCTTATCTTCGAATAATGGAACATTTCATACATCAAAAGTCATATTTGATCAACATACTAGCTTCAACAATTGTCATCTTACCAATCATTTTCCTTCTAGTTTATCCAATGGTAGTTGTTGGTTTCCATTTGATTTATCTCCACATTGTTCAGATACCAGTAAAGGGTTTGGGGAACTTCAACATTTTTCAATGGTTATGTCAAGTCCCCACAGTATTGATGAAGTATTTGAGTGAGATCAACTTATGTTTTCTTCACCTAATATTTCTCATAGCACAAATCTGATAATTAAAGATTTATCTTTGCAAAATTTTCAATCTGATTGTTTTTATGATCCAATCACTAATTGGTTTGACGAGTTCAATTGTTAACAATAAGTTCCAACGCTATCTTGAAATTAACATGTATGGATGTATGTTTGAAAGGTGTGTTCAAGATATTCATGTTCATCATCCTCTCCATTACGATAAGCCTATAGATTGGATAAAGCGAACTTCTAAACCACACCTTTATACTTACAACCTTGACCTTCATTCTTATGTACAAGTAACTCCGGTAAACATATTTATTTGTGTACATTGTTTCATATGGTTATTAATTGTTCATCTCTTTCAAAATATTAGTCAGGAGCAGCTTTTGTGGTTGCATTGGAAATTTCACTTCACTTAGCCTTGACCTTTTAACTGGTTAGATTAGGAGTAGGTCTAGGTCTTGCTTTCTGTCTTGCACGTTGCTTTTCATTTTGGTATTAAATTTGGTCTCTTTCCCTTCTTTTTCTTTTCTTGTTGTGGCATGTCTATCCTTTCACGTTTTGCTTAATAACACCATGCATAGAAACTACTCTTGTGTGGCTCAAGACAATGTGGAAAAGCTTTGAATGGGTGATTGTGATGATGAACAATGCTTGGATAACATGTGATCCCCTTGTTTTCTTTGGTTTACATATCTTTAAAATTCAATGAGTGTCTGAATGGAAAATATGATTCATTTTGAATGGAAAACCTTTAGTGGAACTATGAAGCCCGTATCTATTTTAGGATATGTATTCCTAACTAGGCCTTGTAAATGAATGATGTGCTCACCTGTCAACTCAATCGAGTAAAGCAGGGAAAGGAGAAAACTTAAAACGACCATATCAATTTCAGGTACCATTCAAATCCCTTATACAAGGAACAACCTCTCTTGCTCGTTAAATAAGTCAGGATCCCTTTTCCACCCTATTGCAACAAAACTTTGAATAAATGCTAAAGTATACTGAAAAATAAAATAAAGGATGAAGCATAGAAATGCTTCATGTGCAGAGAGGTGAACAAAAGAACTTTGTTAGGGTGTTGAATAGGCCTGTTGGCAGCAAATCAATTCTTGTAATTCCTAAAGGTTATTTCGTCAGGGTACTGAACATGCTTGCTGGCAGTGGAGAAACAACGGGGAAAGTGCTTAACTTTGAACATCAAAAGCTCATGTATACTCATTATCCTTCTCCCATATCAAAACAATTGAGGTATGGCTAGTCTTATAAATGGGTTTAAAGTTGAGAAAGGATAAAAGAGACTACATTTTTAATTGGGATAAGTGGTAAAGTTGGGGTGATCTACATGGTGAATCAATAATTCCTAAAATATTGAGACTTCGTGCTTAAATTTAGACTTAAAAGAGAAGTTGGAGTTCTTCCAACATGTCACCAAGTGTTGTCACTATGACAAACACCCTCTAAATTTTTTCCTACAATTGAATTTTGGAGCCTCCTTGTGATATTATGATCTGCCATCTCAAGTTGTTCATAGTCACTTCATGATCAGTTGATTATTTTCCAAGTGTTCAAATCTTATGCTAAAATACTCTAAATGTTGAAACCACTTACTTACACATGCTTAGCTTTTCATGCATTCATAAGCACACCCCATTTCTAGCAAGCCTAGCAATCAATGTCTACCCTTGAAGATAGAAATTGCGCAATGTTGGAAAGTAGTGCTTGCATAGTTCTTGGAAATAGTGCCTACACGGTACTTAGTAACAATAATTGTGCAATCCTTAGTGACAAACATTGCGCAGTCCCTAAGGACAGTAATTATGCAGTTGTTAGGGACACTGATTGTGCAGTCCTTATGCACAATCAGTGCATAATTCCATTTGATGGTGAGAGTGCAATTCTTCTAGTTAGTGTTGTCACACCTCTTAGTAGTAGCCACCTCACTCTTGTCTGCTCTCCATGTATAAAGAGTCTAACTTAGAGCTCTTTCCACAATTATATTTCGCTTTCGAGCTATGTGCACTTTGGAAAATAAGCAACATTATCTCACTCTTAGTTGCAACTGTACTATCATTTGGGTAAGTTTCTCAATCGACAATTTTGCGCACTTATATACATTATAATCGTATGACTCACAATTTCAACTTATTTCAAAGGTTGTTTGCATAATCTCTTATGTTGATAATTGAAACTAAGGAAAATCCCTAAGACTAATGGTGGTCGAGCCTATTATCCAAATGGGGATCCTACTCCAAAAAGCGTGAGGTCTAGTTCAGGCTTCATACCGGGGAGACCCCCTTTGTTGGTAGATTTCCAGCACCATAAACAACTTAATCTTCAGAAGTTGAGGTGCCATTAGTTCTCTTATGTTGTTGTGAGCAGTTATGCTTGTGGTTTGGTGTGTTCTTCCTGATGGATGACGTCTTCTACTCCCTCCAACCACTGTTGGGTTTTCTCTTTTCCTGGGAATCAGACAACCCTTCTGAGGAAGCGCATGCATTTTGAAGATGTCACGTTGTTGAAAAATTATGCATCTAAAAGTAGTGTTTTCATAGTACAGTGGCTAAAGATACTCCTTTCCATCCCATTTAATACTGATTTTGCATGGGATTACCTCACTTAAATCTAGTTTCACACAAATGCGAATGAATGAGATGAATCCATTTCTCAATCTTTCACTCTCATTTTCGACAAAACGACCAAGTGTGTTTGCTATAGCTTCAAGGACGTCTAGCTAAATACAATGGAGGGGAAAGTTTGCGAGCCTTACCCAAACCAGAGTAGCCAAAGACTTCATGGACATGGGATTGAATTTTCGAAATCATGGTTTCATTGAAAGGCATACATGACCCTAGAACCAGGGTCTGCGGTCAAAATTCCTTTGCCTATGTTCAAGGTCCTTTGGCTCCACCACACAATCATGGAATGAGGAAAAGCGTTTAATCCTTTTTAATGCCAAGTTGTTTAAGATCCTCTGTCATATTTACTTGTTTCCCCTAAAAAATGAGACACATCATGCCTGGTCGAGTTCTTGTCTTGGAGTTATTATCGTCAGGAAGAGAGGAAATGACATCACCCTCCCTGACCAAGAAGCAAAGGGTTTTCCCATAAAAATATCTAACAAAAATTGGGAAAGTATCAAGATCTAAAAAAATTGATTCTTGTCCATAGGGCCAACAACACAGGCCAGGACCCAAAGTAGATCGATGTGGAGGCCCAAAATCCATCTCAGATAAGTAGCTTGAATAGTTCAAACCCAACCTAGACCTCTGATCTGGATGAGGGATTATGTCAAACAAGTTTCATGTGAACCCACATTGTTCGTGAATAACTCAGGCAGATGCTTTGATGAACACTTTGCAGGAGAAATTCCCGCAAAAATGATAATCACTCATGGAAAAATTTGCGAGCTCAGTATCATCTTTAAAACAATGAAAAATGAGCCACGAGGCACAAATCCATCCACTTTGGATCCTGCATAGCTTCTATTTCGCAGTAACACCCTAAACCCAAGTGAAATCAGGGCCTGAGAAGAAAACCATGTCTCTTGCTTACAAATACAAAACTTTGCTCGACGAGATGGAACTTTAATTCGCTCTAGGTTTTGAAGACTAGGGGCAAGGTTAGTCTGGGCCACGCCAACAAATGACCTAAAGTTGAGTAAAACCCTTGCGATCCTAAGGGGAGAGATTCCTAATGTTGTGTGGGGACCAGTAATTGATATAGTATTGGTCCCACTAAACCACCATAAATTGAGACTTTTGAAACCAGTATTTAAACAAAAATAAATAACATTAACTATAAATAAGTATTAATTTATGTCCAAAATTTCCCCATACATTGACTGGGCCCACAACTGTCCGTAAATAGTATCTTACTACTTAAGAGTGCAAATGATATTTGACCCAACTAGAAAACAACTAAAACCATAAATGCTTCCAAAATGGTCTATTCCAGAAGTACAAAGTAGCAGTCACTTCAACCCCCACTCATCAAAACTAAAGCTTTGTATCCCAAATAAATATGCCTACCTGCACATAATAAAAGGGAATGTATGTCAGCCATAATTGTTGTGTTGTTCAACAACTAAACCCCCTATGTTCAATAAATGTGACCCAACCCAATAACATTTAAACCCACTTTGTTAAATAAATGACACCCAAACCCAATAACTGCAATAAATGACACCCAACTCACTCTATTTCTCATTAAAACAGATCAAAGCACATGGATCAACAGATAACCAATTCCCAACCATTAGATCACATCAAATTAAATCTAGACCACACATTCAAAATGAAGCTATTGCAATCCATGTGCTTCCATGTCCACCAATTAAATTCAAGTGCCAAAAACTATAAAAGAAGTCCACCCACTGTTGAAGTTGCATCTTATGCTTTCAAACTATTCATCAAACTTAAAGACAACATCACAAAACAGTTGCCAATATATCCAAGTTAGTTATATCAATTACAACTCATTCTTCTTATAGTTCTGTTTTCATTGTTTTCATTTATTAGAGTTCTTACATGATCTGTCTGGCCATAACTGCTAAAAGGATATCTGGATGGTTTCACAAACAACCATTGAATAAAAAGTAGGTTCTCAATATAGCTATTTAGAAAATTTAAAACCATTCCTTAAAATAAAATAAAAAAAATGAATGCCTTCAACATACTTAATTTTTTCAGTTCAATTTTCTAAAACTTTTTATGACTGATAATAAAAGTTGGAAACCATATAACCACACAACTGCTTTTTATAGAGTTTTTGTAGAGTTTCTTATTTCAAACTCTAATTTCTCCATTCAATGAGATAAATGTTTTAAAAACCTAAGATCTTTTCTCACGCGTCTTCAGTTAAGTTTTCTTTGTCCAATACGGGAATCTTGATTTACATGAAAGTCTATCGTAATGTGAATCAATGAAACCTTTCAACTGCACTGCAACTTCTATCATAGAATCCTACTTGAAGCCCATTAGAAGATATCCATATAAAAGTTGCTAAACTAATGAATAGGCAGGAAATTGACTTAATTTCCATGTTTTTAGGAAAAGCAAGCTCCAGCAATGTGATCATCAGGTGATCTAAACTTATACTTATGGATCAGCCACTTAAAATATTGTGGATATAACATGGTAGTTTAAACGATATTGTTTTGTACAATTTTGAAAGTGACGATAAGTCCATTCCAAGGCTGATCATAGCTGCAAGTTGTTCCCAACATAGAATTTATGCCCAGCCTTACTGTGATTATGACAGGCATAGCACTCTTCTGGAGCATATGACCATATTTTGTTTGAGTTTCCAAACTAATTACTATGCCTGGAATGGTGGCCATGGAATGCAATGAAGAAGTTGTAGTACTGAGACATTTTTGGCAATGCCAAACAACAAAAAAATGGAAAATGATATTTGAAACAAAATATATGTGCACATTTCACTTGCTTATGCCTTAGCTAAAACATTGTGAGTTTTCAGTATTTTTGTAGATGGAAAGCATACCAACAAGAAAACTGATGGCAATGGAATGTAAGCCTATGGACTACTACCAACCTTAATTTAAAACAACAGGTTTTTATTAAAAATGCTAATGAAATTTCAAAATTCTTGATCTATCGTACTCTTAAAAAAACAATCACCACACAGATGATCTTACCAAGAGAGTAATTCTAAGCCTAAAGCACATCACAATAGATATAACCTTAAAAGAAGAGTAATTCTATGCCTAAAGGCCAACTAAAAAGCATCAACTATCAAGATACCTTCTACAGCTTGGGTGAGTTTACCAATTCTATAAGAACACTATCTGATACCTTTTACAACTTGGATGAGTTTATCAATTCTAATTAAACATTATCCATTTGGCTAAGCAGCATTGAACACTATGAGAGTGGTCTATAAACTTTCTATTTGAACACTATGAAAGTGGTCTGTAAACTGTCTAATTTGAATAGATGGTAGATTTTATGGTCCAGACTCCATACACCATTGACAACAGCATTCAATGTTGTGTAACTGAGTGGATAGTGTTCACTATCAACTATATACAATAATGCATTAAAATAGACAATATTTGGATCCGTTTATAAATTAGATACTGACAACTTGAATTTATAGCAGCAATGCATTAAATTTAGATAGTACTTTGGGTGCATTTATAACTAGAAACATGCAACTTGGATATACATGGTTGTATGCTAGTTCCTATCCTTACATTAACGAAGCAGTCATGGAAATGCATCCTTATAAGCCCAGCTTGCTTTAAGGGAATTCTGAGCAAAAGCCTTGGAAACTGATTGTTGAATAATGCCTTCAACTACACTGCAACTTCTATCATAGAATCCTACTTGAATCCCATTAGCAGATATCCATATAAAAGTTGCTAAACTGATGAACAGGCAGGCAATTGATAGACTACGAAGTAATTTGCAATGAGAGACTATGAAGTAATGCAATTCGATTTCCTGTAACATACATGTTGATAATTTCCTGTAATAAAGCATAAGTATTTTTGCCTTGTATGAAAGCATAATTTACAAATATTCTAATGTCTAAATGCATGCAATAATTTTACAGGTTGTTGCATCTATGGCAAAAGGAAGTTATACTGCTCGTACAAGGAGAAGTGGTAGGAGAGTGACAAGGGGTGCACATCTGCGATGCACATCATCTGATGAGGACAGAACAGCCGATGTTAATGCCAACAATGCACCAAGGAACATTGTTGAGGATGACCATGTGACGGCAGCTGATGTTAACACACCATCAGCCACAGAACCACCATCAACAACAGTCCAAGGGGCAAGTTCAACTAAAAAGATAAGTGCTATAAGAGGATGGACAAAAGAACAAATGTTAGTTGCAATTGACGACATAGAGTTTAATGGATACTCAGTTTGGGCATCTGCAAAAAAGCATGGTATTCCTCCCTCATCAATACACTATTGGATAAATGACTAACTCATACAAAATGTAGAGGGCCTCTTACAGTTATGACTGAGGAGTAGGAGGCCGAGGTGGTTGAGTGGTGTAAAGAGATGGCCCAATTGGGACATGGGCTAGAGTTGATCCAACTCAAATCAACAGCTGCTCAAATCTGTTAAGGGAGGCAAAACCCATTCAAAGATGGGTTTCCTGGTAAATCATGGTGGTTTGGGTTTAAAAAAAGGCATCCAGAACTTGTATTGCGTACTACTGAGGGCCTTGACAGAGACAGAGCATTAAATTTGTGCCCTGCAGTTGTGCAAAAGTTCTATGACACACTTTCTGGTGCTTACGATAAACATTCTTATGGAGAAGACCATATATGGAACTGTGATGAAACAGGTTTACAGGCAGGGAGGAATTGTGGCATGCGAGTAATTGCCAAGAGAGGGAGCCGAAATGTGCCAAAGATTTTGCCTAAGAGCAGGGAGTGGATAACTATTTTATGTTGTGTCAATGCAATTGGCACTTCAGTCCCAGGATTTTATCTATTCAAAGGTAAAAATCAATTAAAAAACTATATGTAGAACTGTGAACCAGGTGCATGCATGGCTGCACATCCCCATGCATGGATGACTAAAGAATTGTTTCTAAGTTGGCTTTTTCACTTGGCTACATCGGTACCAGGTGGCGTCTCACCTAATAACAGACACCTATTGATATTAGATGGCCATGGGAGCCACATGGCTGTACAAACAATTGAGGAAGCAAACAATTTAGGCATCGACCTGTTGACATTGCCTGCTCATACCACTCACAGACTGCAACCCCTTGATGTTAGTGTGTTTGGCCCTTTCAAGAACTATTTCAGGTTGGAGCACGCTGCATGGATGGCAAAGAATCCAGGGGTTGAGGTGAAAAGGTTCGAGCTAGCAGAGCTTGCAAGTAAATCTTTTAAAAGGGCTTTGACACCATCAAGTATCAAGGCTAGCTTTAGGAGGACAGGAATCTAACCACTAAACTATGATGCTCTTATGCATGATACTGGTTGTAGCCAAGCATTTCATGTGGATGGTTAGGAAGAAGGGAATGCCCAAACAGGTGTTGAAGTGCAAGAAGTAGATGACCAAGATGATGTTGTTGCAGCTGGTAATATGATTTCCCTATCTCAAGGACACTTATATGCTGAAGATGATGAAACTGTATGTGAAACACAATATAACCATGAACAAATTCGTAGTAACATGGAGATCGTTCCACCAACTCAAGAACATGAAACTCCTGTTGTTGATATTGTTAATGACATTGTTGAACATGTAGTTGACAATGACCAATTGACATTGCCAAGCCAAGTAACCCCACCTTCATGGCTAGCAGAAGCAATGATCAATATGAATGCACATAGTGTCTCAGAAACCAATAAAGAAAGCATGAACATGCCCTCACAACTAGCAGAATTGAACAGTGAAATTGTTCATTTTTCTGTGGACAATAGATCAATGGAAGAAGATGAAAGACATAATGAGGCATCAAATGAAGATAATGATACAGTTCAATCAGTTCCAACAGATACTAAAAGGGAAGTACCAAGCAATGACATGCAGGTGGGAGGGGTGGAGAAGATACTTGGCCGGTTCCTAAAGCTACCAGTAGAGAGAGTATCAATGAAAAAAAAGCAAGGTGCACTGGGTAGTCTTCATCTGGGCCGAAGCTCACAATTACTCACCTCAGAGGACTATATAAACCTGTTAGTTGAGTATGAAAAAAAAGAAATTTGAAATGCAAGAATTAAAACAGAAAAAGAAGGATCTAGTCAAGGAGAAGAAGGCAGCAAGGATTGTTGCAGCACAACGTCGAGCAGATGAAAAGATTGAAAGAGATAAAGCAAGGCAAGTTAAGGACCAACAAAAACAAATGGCAAGACAGGAAAAGGAAAAATGAAAGGCACAAAAAATGCTTGAAAAGGAACAAGGGATGATCAATGATACAAGAATAGTTGATGAAACCAGGATTATTTCAAACTCATTGGACTCCATTGTAGATAATACACCATTATTCCAAGATCTCATAAACATTCAAGTGCCTCACTATCAAACTGAGGGTTTACCCACTTGCCTTGTTCCTACCAGAGTTGGTGTCAATTATCTGTATGCTCATTACACACCTCCACTTAATGTAGGGGTCTGTAGTGCAAATGTGAGGTATGGGTACTCAATACCTCCATTGTTGGAAGCTGCAAATTGGAGTCAATCATATGCCAGCAATCAACCATTTCCTAATCAACCCTTGACTGGTAGGCCAACCTACCTAGCTCAAGAAGGTAACTCGGGGAGTTTTGGCACTCAATATTCTCAGGGCCATAAAGATTAGGGGTGTTATATGTTTTTGGTTATAACCACATTATCATGTGGATTTTGGATAGATTGTATCTTTTTCTTGTCATAGAAACATTTTGGCTTACAACCTAGGTTGTTTTATTTCATAATGTGTGTGACATTGTAGCCAAAATCCATTTTAGAAGGAACATCTATAGTCTATTATAATGTAGAAATCTTACAAGATTCTCAGGGTCATAAAGAATAGAGTTTAAGAATTCTCAATGAATTACGCATACTTTCAAGATATGCAATGTATCGTTAAATTCACTAAACCTCTGATCTTTTGAATGTCCTGCATGCAATTACCAAATTAATGAAATTAAATGAATCAGTCATGAGAACTGAGGTATAGCTTATATACATTGTATAAAACAACTTTTCAATTTTACTAGCCTTTGTGACCAGTGCTCTTTTTATTAGCAAATCTATCTCTAATCTTATGTCTGCGACTTAAATCAGTTTATTGTAGTTTATATAATACGGAAAAATACAGAAAATATGAAAGTTTGAATGAAAATTATATGTGTACATCAATGTAAATCCAAGATTCCAAACCATTAGAGACAGTTGCTCAAGTTGAACTCTTTGCTTAATTGAATTTATATCCCAAGATGGACTCCTTAACTCATGTACAAGAATTTTATTTAACAATGTTTTTGAATTATCTTTTTGACTCTTTGTTGATTGGAGTTTGCATACTATAACTAAAACAAATTAAGATTTATTTTCCCCATTTGACTGTTATTGATTCGAGATGATATTCCAGGTGTTTTTCAATTCCAGGGCCACTCCACGATAAATATACAAATAGTGATTTCCTGTCAGTCACTGGAAGATGTTAAATTTCTCTTTTGCTCTCAATCCCAGCCCCAGACCTTGCACAGCGTGTCGTAGATCTGCTTGGACACCAAACTGGTTGGTTCTGTGTGGAACTAGTTCCTAAAATGGGTTGAGGTTTGTTTGGTGCCTTTGGAGGTCTGGCTAGTTGAGCTGTCCAATTCTAGTTCTAGTTCCAGTTCGGTTGGTTTTAATACATTGATTACAACCTTGTCCAACTCCAAACTCATACTTGGTCCTAACATTACACTTTATTACTTGGTTTTAGCACACATTTTTCTTAGTGTGCAAACTTCCAACTTATCCTGATGGTTATACGGCAAGATTGCCTTTAAATGAAAAATCAAGCCCATATTTTTTCAGCTACATCTCTTTTGTTGAGATTAATTTTTATAATATTTCTTTTTTGGGTAGCTATGGTCTCATCTCTAACAATTAAAGTACTAAGTTTATAAAAATTTGGATAGAATACATTTGGATGTGGCTTATGTAAAAATATATATGCCGCATCCAAATTTGGCAGCTATGGTCTCACCCCAATCATTTTGGGAGACAATTGAAGTACCAAGTGATCCAAAGATGGATGTGAATATTTAAACAATAGATTGTTATAAGTATCTGGATACAATACATTTTTGTGTGTGGCTTATGTAAATATATTAGCAAAATAAATACCACGAAATATAGCATATCCAAGAATGTGATAACAATTATAACCTAAATAATTTATTTGGGATCTTTACTACTTTTTGGAGATTTCACATTTTAACAAGTTTACTCCTAGTTGCATTTGAAAAGGTAGTGTCGTCTCGTATATAGCCTAAACTTGTTTTGCATCAATTAAAAAACATGAATATATTTGAGGTCAGAAAATACCATCGTTGTTTGTCTTTCTCTATACCTATGAAATAGTTGCCTCGAGCTTAGTTATCGCTCTCATTATTTTTAAAGTTCTGTTGCAAGTTATTTTTATGTTTTTCTAGTGGACACATTCAATTACTAAGCCCTCTAAAGGAGAGATAACTACAAAACCCTTAACATTGTTTCATTACACTGCTTTTACTAAAACTACATAAGAACAATCATTGGCGATCTCAGTTTAGCAGAGTTAAGCTGGTGGCATGTCATGCAACCCATGAAAGTACAATTCCCCCATTACATGAAATGAGCAGATGGGTACAAACCCTAGGTGACTTTGGCAAAATAGTACCCCCTTGTCATACAAGCTTAGCCAAATGAAAGTGATTGTTGTAAGCCCCTTGGTGGTTTTTTCGCCTGCACAAGTGAACTAATTATGGTGCCTCACCTCTTTGGGCCAACTATAATGCTTCTACTAAGTCTAAACTTTTAAAGGAAGCACTTTCAAATAAAACATATCTAAGAACATAAGCATTTCAATTTGAAGCCTATAAACATCTTTACACTAATATGAAGAGCGCATTGACCAAATCATTTACCAGTTAACCATTTGAGTGAGTTGGTGCTCTTCATGTTATTAAACCATTAACTATTCAAGATTGTGTAGATATTGTCAAGAAAACTAACAAAAAAATACTATGAAAGATCTTTATACCTTTTTAACAAGTTTTCTCTTAATTATACTTGAAAGGCTAGTGTCATTTTTATTATTTCGGTTTTTTCTTCTTATTTTAAACTTTACTAGATATGATGGGTTATGTTTAACCCATATTCAAGTTACATCCAGGTTGTATCGTGTACTTAATACAGATCCAAGTAGTATCCATATCAGATGCAAATTTATGCAAATCGACGTGGAAAAGAAAGCAGGCTTAGTGACATAGTTGTGGTATGTAGATTAGCAAAGTGATGCATTTTAGTTTGAGTTTAAAAGAATGAACAATTGCATAATAATGCTAAACAATAAGCCAGGGTTTGGATTTTTTTAAGAGCCTTATTGTCAAAATGATCTCATCTACTCTTATATCCCTAGCCTAGACTAGCTAGTCAATTCAACTAAGTGGATTTGAATTTCTCTACCTCACGAAGCTTATTACAAGTTCACCATGTTAGGTTAATAAAAAAGCTATTAACAATTTAAAATAAATAGAAAACAAATGGAGGCAACTAGCATTTTTATGGTGCTTGATTTGGCCATCCTAAAAACATGTATCCAGTCCTAAATTGTTTATCTAAAAAGGAAAGTAATCTCAAAAACTAGGCACAAAAGCATCCTAAATGCATTCAGAGCAGTAGTTGACTACTCATTAGAACTTTTATATATTCTTGAGAGTACAGTGCGAGTTGGTTTGGTTCTGCTGCCTGCAAACGTAACAATTAACAAGTAGCTATATTGATGTCAAAGCCTTGAGTTCATTACCTAGGATGGAGGGATATTATCTCTTCTTAATTTGTAATAACCATTCCACAATGACAGTAACACCATGGAAAATAGGTAAGAACCAACTACAAGAATCTGCATAGGACATGACAACTAAAGCAAAGATGATAGTATTAGCATGATCAACATAACTAAAACAAAGAGAACGGATTAAAGAGTCAAGAAGTTTCTCAAAGAAAATCAAGCAACAATCAGAAGCATAGCAACAAGTAGCAAAGCAAAGAGGAAGGCTTCAAAATAATGTTCAAGGAATGACCTTACAACTAGACTACTTGGATAGTTGGTTCTTAACTAGACCCTAGCGGTCAAAGATAGGCTCCACCACTCAGGCCTAATAAATGGTTGCTGTCTGGTTTCACAAAATAGCATGTGTTGTGGGAATGTAGAGTTGTTAGAGCATTTTGGGAATGGATTACTGCTGAGTGCAACAATCTCTTTGTCAGTCTTCTTTGGGAGGGAGTCAGTTTGGGGATAGATGGATGATCAACCAGCCTAGCAGAGGTATATAGAACACCTAAGCCTAAGAGCATCTTGTTTTAGGCTAAAAAAAGATGTGCTACCAAATGGGAATGCCTCCCCCTTCATTTGGGAAAGATTGCAGATGTTAGATCAATGTTAGCAGCATAGATTTCATCCAGAATTGGAATTTTAAAAAGAGTGTAGAACCTCTCTTCAGAATAAGGGCCAAAGAAGATATACTAGCATTCCTTGCATATGTGGGGACAGGTAGGCTATAACCATAGCTTGGCCTAATGATATATACTAATTGGCGTACTCTTCCATTATTCATTAATGAAATATGAGATGTGATTTCATGAAAAAACACAAACGAATATCAAGGAACAACTGTGAACCTGCAAGAAATGTTATAAATGCCTTGGAGAAATGGATAATATAAGTCCAAGTTCTTTTCCAAGAGGTGGATATAAATTTTTTGAAGAGCCAAGAAGAGAGGTCAAAGCTCTTGCTAAAAATGACGCACTCATCTTGGATCTGCAAGGAACATTTCTACCAAATAAGAAAATTTCATAGAATAGAACATTTGCTGGGAGAGAGTTTCAGGTGATGGTAAGATATTAAGCAGACCCCCACTCCTAAGCAAGCTAGTTAGCTAAAAAGTAAAACCTATGAAAACAACTGATTAAGGAGCATTAGATCTACCAACACTCAACCAAAAAATATGGAAGCAAGCTAATACTGTAGCAATCAATCACATAATTCAAACCAAAAATTACAGTAGCAATTTAGCTCACATAAAACAACTTGAATGATACTTAACCAAAAAATATGGAAGCAAGCTAATACTGTAGCAATCAATCACACAATTCAAAACAAAAATTACAGTAGCAATTTAGCTCACATAAAACAACTTGAATGATTAACAATAGCTTACAATAATTTCGAGCTTCATTCAACAAGTCTGACAATGTCAAACCCTAACCCTTAGTCAACTAGAGAAGTGTGCCCAACCCACATAAGAAAATTTCATAGAATAACATTTGCTGGGAGAGCATTTCAGGGAATGGTAAGATATTAAGCACACCCACACTCCTAAGCAAGCCAGGTAGTTGAAGGTTGAAGGGTAAAAGTTTTGCAGCCCTTGGGACAATACTTCCCACCAAAAGCTTTGAATCAAATCAATATACAGGCTAAAAATAGTGTTGGTGCACAAATACCAGCATGAAAAGCCACAAAGAACACCAAAATATCCACAAAATAGGGATAAAAGATCCCTGTAAAGGATGGTTTGGAAGGAGAACTAGTATAGCCACCCATAGGTGCTTTCAACCAGTGAAAATATCCTTTGGATTCACACAGAATAACTTTGTAAGAACTCTGCAAGAAAGCAACTCCTAATGTTGGTCTTTCAAAACTGTGCAAAAAATTCTCAATATCAGTGCATAAAAGTGGGCCAAAGCAATCTGAAGGGGGGATTTTTCCCAACAAATGATATTACCACAAAACAGCCCCCAAAACTCCATAGTTTAGGCACAATCTTACACAGAAAACTTTGAATCATTGAATGAACATCTCAAAATGAGTTAAATACACTAAACCCTAAACCCCTAACCTGCAAAACCCTAAACCCTCAAAACGTGCCATGCAAAGTTAACAAAAATTCCAAATAGGGTGTTTTGTGTTGAAAACACATAGAAATAGTTGGTAGGATTAAAATCCTACCGGATAGAGGCTATGGATGGTCGCCGACCTTCTCCGGAGCTCGCCACACCTTCTCCAAAGCTCGCCACACCTGCAACGAGAAGAAATAAGCCATTAGACAACAGAAAAAAACCAAAAAAACCAACAAAGAACATCAAAACTTGTAATTACCTCTTAAAAAAAGCCTTTGACCTCGAATTCACTAAAACTGCAACTGGCTCCTCCCCAAACAACAAAAACTATGAATTAAACCACCACCAAAGAAACCCTAAACAACCGGTGGTCCAGAATGACCAACAAATCCAGGCGGAAAACCACAAGAAAGCCAGAAACCCTGTTCCAACCATGGACGCTGTTATCACTTAAGAATTCTAATACCAAAATGTCTCATATTAGTTTATGGTAAAAGTCAGTGCTAGTCTAAGTTTGATGTTTGTTTGCCTTAGAGTTTGAGTCTTAGGAGTCTTGAGTCAAATATGCATTATCATTCATCACTGGACATTCTCATTCATCACTGGTCTCATAGCCATGTGTCCACATGAGCAGTTATTTATGCTGCCTTTACTTAAACAAGTGCCAATCTCAGAAACATCTTATCAGGTTGCAAGTTTCGAAAGGGAAAGGTCAGGTCAACAAAGGTAGAAGTGAATAATCTACAGGAGAAGCAGTCCAAAGAAGAATAACCAAGCCAGCATGAAGAACATCTGTAGTTGAAAGATATCACATAAGCAAGTAAGGTTGAGTCCAAAGCTTTGATGAATCACCTCTTGAAATATACTTTGAAGAATGGTGTTTATTGTATTCAGTTTTGAACAAGCTTCATGACACGTGGAGAAACCCATTTCAAGAAAAATAAAGGCTCAAGACAGTCGAAGTTTGGTATTGAAACTGTGATTTTCGGAACAACTCAGCATTTTCGCAGCGCGCTACGAAACCCTTGTAGCAGCCTGTTTTAGCAGAGAAAAACTGTTTTTACTAGTCAACTTACAGAAGATTTCCTGAGCAGCTGAGAACTCCATTTTGAAAACTGAAAGAGGTTTTTCTTCCTAACATGTTGCACTACAAAAACCTCTTTCATTTTCTTCAAATCCATTCTGAGATGGGAGAAATGAAAGACTAAATGTGCGCTACAAAACTGTTGTAAGTGCAGTTTTTCACAAACAGGCTTTTCCTGTTTATCACCTGTTTTTCAAAGACTTATTTTGGGCGGTAGGAACAATGTTTCAAAAAACCAAGAGAGGTTTTTGTTCAGCATGGACTGATTCAAAAATCCTCCTTCAGTTTCCTCAAATTCATTCTGATCTGGGAGAAACGGGTGACCAAAGTTGTGCTACAAAACTGTTGTAGGTGCAGTCTTTCAGAAAACGGATTTTTCCTGTTTGCCACGTGTTTTTCAAGGAAAGTTTCTGGACATATGGAGAAATGTTTTAAAAAACTAGGAGAGGTTTTTGTTCTAGACAACATGGGATACAAAAACCTCCTTCAGTTTCGTAAAATGTGTCATGGATGAAGAGATAGAGGCTCTGTCCCACGTGCTATTTTCAGGGATCCTAAACCCTAAAAACAGGGAAACATGTTCCCTAATTTCTAGGGTTTGTCTCAACAGTCAGATGACCACGTGGGAGGCTTAATCAAATTATACTTCATGGAGTGTTACGTGTCAAAGAATGCTTTAAATGTTTAGATATGGTTGTTGTAATCATAATAAGGAGTTACACTCCTAGTTGTATTAGGTCTCTAGGACTCCTAGTTAGGTGTCATTTGCATTTAATAGTTAGTTTTAAGTATCATTAGGTGTCATAGTAGGATGGATTTGAATTTCCCTCATGCTTGAGGAGGAATCCAAGTTATGTAAAGAGCTCTATATATAGCTGAAGCATCAATGTACAAAGGGTTGGAAATTGTATGAGAAAAGGTTGTATTTGGCTCATGTAAGACTCATTTTCAGTAATGCATATTTGACCTTACTTCTCAGGATTCATGAAGGATTGTTTATGTTCAGAATATGTGATGTTGTCCTTTTCCTAATTCTTGTAGTGTTATGGATGTATAATCACTCAAAATTCACT
>APFE031524092.1:0-19036 GCA_000404065.3 Pinus taeda | reverse complement strand
TTTATCTTTAATGTTTTTACAGTTGTATGAATACACAATCACTCAGAATTCACTTATGTTGCTCTGACTTCCTGTGTGTATTTGTAAACTAAGGTTCCTATGAGATGATGTTTTGAGTATTTAAACATTGCTGCCCTGACTTCTATGCATGAGCAATGTTATATTTTATTAAATTTGATCAACTCCATAAGCCCAATGGAAGTATTTGTAATGTCTGTCCAGCCAACCTTTTTATTAAACTTACTTTACTAGAGTTAGCCCTCTTATCAACAGTCAAAATCAATAACTTTCTTGAGAGAGCCCTCTCAGGCTAGGGAGGCTAATCCTTAGCTAAAAGATTGGTCTGAAACAGTTACACATAGTCTACCTGATCAGCAGCCCTTCAGTGATGGATTTTGTGATAACAGACGCGTAACCTCGAACAATGGCGGGCATCAGCTCTTGGTTAGCGGACGAAGAGCGCAGGTTCTGGGGCCGTCCCGCGCCATCTTTGGTGGAGGGCTTCGCCCAACAATCGGCCCCGAGCAGAAAGACAAACGGAAAAATGAACATCGTAGCAATGATGTGGAACACACCCTCGAAACAGCGCAGAAAGGAGTTTTAAGAACATGATACGATGCCCAACACGTGGACCTCCACGAAGGACAGGTGTCGTACAAAGATCACGAGGGTTCACGTGGCGGCAGGCGACGTAGCGGGGAGGGCGCATAGGTAATGGCGTCCCTCCCCTACTGATTCTTGCTTACAAATACAAAATTCCACTCAACGAGATGCGACTTTGAGTCTAGTATTATAAAAAACTATTATAAATTTATTTTAACTTCAAATATATTGAGTGTTCAAATATATTGAGTCGAGTGTCCAAATATATTGAGTCTTGGGAGTATCAAATTTTTGGAGATGTAAAGATTTCTTCAAATATATTTTCTAAAAATTTTGATTTTCATTAACTGTTGCAACTATATAAAATTTTAATTAAATGATTGGTAAACCTTTATAAGCATCAAAACACTAATTCACTATACATCTTACATTGCCAAGATTTAAATAATTATAAAAATTAACTAAATTATAAATTTATTTTAAATTATTACATGTCGACAAATTTATATCTCATATTTATAAGACACATGTTTATATGAATTTTTTTTAATTAATCAATTTAATTAAAAAAGAGAAAGGGCATACTTACTTTTGAAGTAAATCTCAACCTTTGATTTGTGATTATTATTATGTGATAGTTGGACATAGATAGAAATACACAATAAGTAGTTGTGAGCTTTCATTGGTTAGTAAATTACATTGATTCAGTTGCTTGAAGCTACATGATTAAATAGACTCAAAACCACTAAAAATAGATATGCTAATCTTAACTCACACATACATGATTGACACTTTCTAAATTACACCTCTACTATGATTGCCCGATCTTAAATTTAAATTATTTATAAATTGCCTAACACTACATGCTAATTGAATATCATTGTGAGTAATAATCTCCAACAATAAAATATTTAAAATATTAAAATATTATATAGAGATTAGTCTTACCATCTATTTAATTATTAATATTATAAATTCTATTCAAAAACACATTATCCACATAATTAAATACATTTATATTAATTTTAAAATAAATTAAAACATGAAAATAAATTCAACATCTAACAATTATTAATAATTAAATTAAAATTGTAAATCCCTATTTTAAAATAAACATTACCATCACATAATTAAATGTGAATTTATATTAATTTAAAAAATAAATTAAACACAAAAATAGGTTTAACCAAATGAATATATAAAAGATTTAAGATGCGAAATGTCAAACAACAAATTCTACGGTGAAAACCTCTCTCAACATCCTGAGCCTGAAAAGATACAAAAGGTCGATTCTCTATTGGAATCTCTGAAAAGCATATGGAGAGCTGCTTCTGGCTGTATGTGAAGAGATCGAGAGGCTCACGACGAGGGGAAGGGATTACATGCTTATTCACCATGATTTTGGGCAACCACTCAAACTATGAATTTTCAAAGGGTAACCAGATATTTAAATTTATTTAATAATAGTTTATAATTTGCAAAAACGTGAGACTATAAGTAAAAGTAGCCATTTTATTTTAAACTCTACTTAATATAGGTGGTCGAATGGCCTGGACGGTCATTTTACTTATGAATTTGTGTAAAATAATTTTAAAATTTTTATCGAAAATAGTGTTTAAATCATGTTTTTGAAAATAATAATAGATTCAATTTCATAGAATTTTTTTTAAATATTTAAAATTTTAAAATTAAACAATTTTAATTTTAATTTACTGTACTTAAATTTATCAAAATATTACTGAAATTTTCATGATTTTTAAAGCAAAGCAAAAAATTAGTATAACTATCGTTATATAAACAAATGTACAGAATTGATGTGAAACTGGACTTATCTTTAAAATCGATTGACGCGACACATCAACAACCTACGGCTATTTTCAATACAGGCAAACACCGTTACGGCACTGGAAATCATGACAGAGACTCAGAGACTCATAGGTAAAAACGAACACACAGTACAATATATACACTGTTATAGGGTTATTAATGTGTAGGTAGTGTATTTCACCTTTAAGATAATATATTTGCTTAGATATATTTTTAGAATAATGTATTTGTTTACTATATTTTAATGACACTATTAGTTGTAAATGTCAATAATTGATTTATTGTAATAATGCGGGCAGCGGTATCTAATTGACAAAGATAATGAAAACTTAAACCCCCCATATTTACAGAGAAACTACATCTATAACTTGCAATATGCCCTGCTCTGGTCTGGATGCAATTTACCTAAACTTATGTACCCAACCCGCCCAAATCAACCCCAATCTTCCACTGCAGACATTGAATTCAGTTCCAATTTCATAGCTACCAAAGGCCGAATGGCCCGTTGAAGTTTTCTGCTAATTCTTGCAAACAGGCCACTATTCTCTTTCATCTGATCGGCTTACTATTCATTAGCAGTTTTCCTTCGGTTATATCAGAGGTGCGATCATATACATGCAATAATGCTTCTACTTACGCTGATGGAAGTACATTTTCCAGCAATTTGAATAGGGTCATGGGTAATCTAGTGAAGAATACCCTTCAAACAGGGTTCAACACTTCTTCCTATGGACAAAGTCCCAACAGAATCTATGGCCTCCTCCAGTGCACAGGTAACATATCTAAACAAGACTGTTCAATCTGTTCACAGCAAGCAAACGATAGTGTTCTACAACTTTGCGCAAACGATGTCGGCGGTCGAGTATGGATGGATAACTGCTTCGTGCGATACGAGAATTTTAGCTTCATTTCGCAGGTAGAAGCCGATGGGCCTTTACTGGAGAATGTAAACGACATTAATACTGGCAGCCTAAAGAGTTTTAGGGCCACTACATTAAATCTTCTTACCAACCTGTCCTATATGGCTTACAAATCCGCAAATAAAGGTTTCGCTGAAGGATCAGCTGCATATTCTTCTATTGGCACCGTTTACGGCCTAGTTCAGTGTTGGAGAGATCTATCCATCACGGACTGCAAATCTTGTTTGCAAACCGCAATTAATGGCGTCTACGATTGTTGCTCTATGAAGCAAGGAGCTCAAGCACTGTTTGGAAGCTGCACGGCCCGATATGAAATATACCCCTTCTTTGACGGAAGTACTGGAGGGAGTAGTGCTAGTCCACCTCCACCCTCCGCCTCCTCGGGGGCAAACCCTCCCACAGTTGCAGCCCATACTCCTCCGGCTAATGGAACTTCAGCCACCACGTCAAGTAATCTCTCTGCTACATCTAATTTTATGATTTGTCCCTTTCTGGTATTATACAGTTTGACTGTAATTTCAACTTCTGTGAATAACATTACATGATGTACTGTACAGAAAATTCCTCTTCAAAAACGTTACCCATAATATTGGGGATCGTGGGAGGCGTGCTTCTAGCGTTAATGGTCTGTTTGTTTGCCATATGGAGGAAATTGAAATCGGCCATTTCACCAAGGCCAGCAACCCAGAACGAAGGTAGAATCTGCAGTTTTGGCCTCTGGTTCGCACGACCAAACTTATGTTATCTCATGAAATTAGATTCTTATTCACTTTTATTTTTTTGGTCAACACAGAAGCACATGAGAATGACCCAGAATCGACGCTACTGAAGCAGGAGCAAATTCTGTTCACCTTAGAAGATCTCATAGAAGCAACGGATAATTTTGATAGAACCAAGAAGCTTGGAGAGGGAGGGTTTGGCCCTGTATACAAGGTATGTATGCACTTATTATTACTATTTGTAACAGATGAAATTGCATGACTTCACCAAGACGAAGCGGGGTTTTCCCATGGGTTATGGATGGGGTTAATTTTTTCAGGGAATAACGAGAGACGGAAAAGAAATAGCAGTGAAGAAGTTGTCTGTAAAATCTGGACAGGGCAAACGAGAGTTTATGAATGAAGTAAAGCTTGTGGCCAATGTTCAACACAGAAATCTGGTAAAGCTGCTTGGGTGTTGTGCCGAGGGACCAGAGAGGTTGCTTGTCTACGAGTTTTTGCCCAACAAGAGTCTTGACACCTTTCTGTTTGGTAGGTCATTTTGGTTTTTTTTTTTTTTCATTAGGGGAAAGAGGATAAATCTTTCATAAAATTTAATGAGATTGATAATTTAAAAGTTTTGAAATTTGATATTCTTGAAATATGAATACAGATCCAGAGAAAAAGAGACGTCTTGATTGGCATACACGCTATAACATCATAATGGGAATAGCTCGTGGTCTTCTTTATCTTCACGAGGATTCAATGTTGCGAATCATTCATAGAGACATTAAACCAAACAACATTTTGCTGAACGAGGGATTAAATCCGAAGATAGCAGACTTTGGGTTAGCAAAACTCTTTCCTGAAGACGAGACTCATATCCAAACCAGAGTTGCAGGGACATAGTAGGAATATTTCCCTTTACCCTTTCCCTAATTCAATTTATGAATAGTTCGCATTTATGCAATCGTCAGATTTAGGCACGTTAAATGCCCTGCTTATTTGGAAAAATTTTGCTTGCAGTATGCAGTGGTTACATGGCGCCAGAGTATGCAATGAAGGGGCAATTATCTGTAAAGGTTGATGTGTATAGTTTTGGAGTGCTAGTCCTTGAGATTGTAAGTGCAAGGAAAAACAGTGATGCCAATCTTCCCGATGAAATGCAAAGCCTATTAGAATGGGTAATAATTCATTTCACGAATGTTTTTTCTATATGAGCAACAGTGGTTGGAGATAATGGAGATGTTAAGTGAGTAGGCCTTTGCCTTGGATATTTGTGATGCAGGCATGGAGATTATACAAGCGAGGGTGTCTTCCAGATATGATAGATTCGACATTGGCGAAAACAATCAGACAAGAGCAAGCTTTAAGATGCATTCAGGTTGCGCTTCTATGCACACAAGCTGATGCAGGCCTCCGTCCAATTATGTCTAATGTTATATTGATGATCTCCAGCGCTTCTGTGACACTAGCAAATCCAACGAAGCCCGCATTTCTGAAAAGTAGTGACAGTTCCCGTGGAGGATCCACAGCTGGCAGCTCTAGCAGTGGGATTCACCAGTCACGGTCATCTGCCACCGCATCATCTGTGTCGTCTGTCTATACACAGAGTCCTGTGGTTCCTTCCATAAATGATGTCACCATTAGTGAATTGGACGCTAGGTAGGCAGAAAATCTTTACGGTTCATTGTAAATAAAGTGAGTTTCAGAGGATAACAGTATCTTAATGGATGTGAAAGTGGTACTTCACCATCCAGTGTTTCTGCACATATTTCCATTACTAACATCAAGTCATGGAATGCTGAGCAGCACCCACATACTAAATCTCTCCACTGGTTAATGAATGAAATAACTCTTTCCATTGTAGAGCAGAAGGTCACAGAGCGGGTAGGCAAATGAGTCTGTGCACTTCAGTGGCTTGGAGAATTCAAGAACTACCTTGCTAAACAAACCTGTTTCAGAGGACTCATATCGAGCTCCTGCATTGTAATTTTTTTCTTGAAACACAATAAAATAAAGTCACCACTGAAGCTGGACCGGAGATGTAGCCCTGGAGAATAGGGTGAACTCCTTATTAATTTCTTGTGTTCTTGTATTTGGTTATTGTATTTCTCTACTGTCTTTCCATTCAATTCTCTGTGTATTGGCAATTTGATTGATCTGTTGCTTAAATAACATAGACACACCAGCATAGGAGTCTGTAATACCTTCATTTAATAAATCTTTAACTGAGGTCACTTATAGAGTGATTATCAGATCAGCGAGAGAGGAAATAGCATCACCCTCCCTGACCAAGAAGCAAATGGTTTTCCCATAAAAATATCTAACAAAAATTGGGAAAAATCAATATCTAACCATTTATTTCCTGTTCATAGGGCCAAGAACATAGGCCAGAACCCAAAGTAGATCGACCCGGAGGCCCAAAATCCATCTCAGATAAGCAGCTTGAATAGTTCAAACCCAACCCGGACGTCTGATTTGGATGATGGATTATGTCAAATAGGTTGCATGTGAACCCACATTGTTCATGAATAACTTGGGAAAATGTTTTGACGAACACTTTGCAGGGGAAATTCCCGCAAAAATGATAATCACTCATGGAAAACTTTGCGAGCCCAGTATCTTCTTTAAAAAAACGAGCCACGAGGGACAAATCCATCCACTCTGGAACCTGCATAGCTTCTGTTTCGCAATAACGCCCTGAACACAGCCGAAATCAGAGCCTGAGCAGAAAACCATGTCTCTTGCTTATAGATACAAAACTCTGCTCGATTAGATGCAACTTTGGGTTGCTCTGGGTTTCAAAGAGTAGGGGCAAGGTTAGCAGGGGTGACGCCAACAAATGACCTAAAGTTGAGTAAAACGCTTGGAATCCTTATTGGTTCTTGCTTACAAATACAAAACTTTGCTCAGTGAGCTTCGCCCGTTTGTAAAACTTTGCTCAGTGAGCTTCGCCCTCGGTAGATTATAAAAAGCTATTATAATTTTATTTTAACTTCAAATCTATTGAGCGTTGGAGATCAAATTTTTGGAGATGTAGAGACTGTTGTAGTAATATAATTTTTAATTAAATAGTTTGGTAAACTGTAGTAATATAATTTTTTAATTAAATAGTGGTAAACTTTTATAAGCATTAGAATATTAATTCATTATACATTTTTAACATTGCCAAAATAAAAAATAAAAAACATAAAAATTAACTAAATTATAACTTTATTTGAAATTATTATTATTATTATTAACTATAAAAAGAATTAATATTTGACTTAAACATATAACATTTAAAAAAATAGGTAACAAAATTCTTAACTACAGAAATTCATCCTCATTTTACCATGAAAATTTTTAATTTGTAAATAAGTTTTATTATAAGCCAATAACCTGATTTATCGACAACACATGCCCAAAAAATTATAACTCATATTTATAAGACACAAGTTTAAATGACCTTTTTTTAATTAATCAAATTCAGTGAAAAGAGAGCAAGAACATAACTACTTTTGAAGTAAATCTCAACCTTTGATTTGTGATTATTACTATGTGATAGATGGAAAGAGAAAGGAACACACAATGATGATTAATAAATTACATTGATTCAATTGCTTGAAGCTATATAATTGAATAGTCTCAAAACCGCTAAAAATAGATATGCTAATCTTAACTCACATATACATTATTGACACTTTCTAAATTACAACTATAGCATGATTGCCACATCCTAAATTTAAACTATTTATAAATTGCTTAACACTACACGCTAATTGAATATCACTTTTGAGTAATAATCTCCAACAATAAATATATTAAAATAAATCCTTACTATCTATTTAATAATCATTAATAATTAAATTATAATTATAATTTTTTATTCTAAACTAAACACGAACATCTACATAATTAAATATCACTTGATATTAATTTAACAAATAAATTATACCACGAAAACAAATTTAACCTCTAATAATCTTGAGTAATTAAATTAAAATTATAAATCCACATTCTAAAATAAACATTACTATCCACGTAGTTAAATATCAATTTATATTAATTTTAAAAATAAATTAAACCACGAAAATAAGTTTAACCAAATGAATATATAAAAGATTTAAGATGCAAAATGTGCAACAACAAATCCTACGGCGAAAACCTCTCTCAACATCCTGACCCTGAAAAGATACAGAATGCCGATTCTCTATTGGAATCTCTGAATACCATATGAGGAGCTGCTTCTTGCTGCGTGTGCAGAGATTGAGAGGCTCACAATACGGGGAAGGGATTAGATGCTTATTCACCGTGATTTTGGCCAACCACTACAACTATGAATTTTCAAAGGGTAACCAAATATTTAAATTTATTTAATAGTAGTTTATAATTTAAAAGAAGGTGACACTACACGTAAAAGTAGTCATTTTATTTTAAACTCTATTTAATAATAATAATAATATCTATTTTTAAGGTCACAGCCAAGCCCGACACCAAATTAGTGTATAAGACCTCTTGTTTGTGGGACAAGGGACCCACCTCCGCACAGCGATTTGACTGTTAAGTCAGGCATACATACTCTACCCCCCTCTGGTTTTGAACCTGTGACCTCTTAGGAGGAAACACATGCTCTTAACCATTAGGCCCACTCAAGCTGTATATTAGGCCTACTCAAACTGGTTGAATGACCTATACGTTCATTTTACTTATAAATTTGGGTAAAATAATTTTAATAATCTCGTTGAAAATAGTGTTTAAATCATATTTTTCAAAATAAAATATCCAAAATTTTAAAATTTAACGAATTTAATTTAAATTTACAAAAATCATTTTCATGATTTTTAAAGCAAAACAAAAAAATTAGTCTAACTATCATTATATAAACAAATGTACAGAATTTAGTCTAACTATCATTATATAAACAAATGTACAGAATTGATGTGAAACTGGACTTATCTTTAAAATCGATTGACGCGACACATCAACAACCTATGACTATTTTCAATACAGGCAACACCGTTACGGCACTGGAAATCATGACAGAGACTCAGATACTCATAGGTAAAAACGAACACACTGTGCAATATATACGCTGTTATAGGGTTATTAATGTGTAGGTAGTGTATTTCACTTTAAGATAATATATTTGTTTAAATATATTTTTAGAATAATGTATTTGTTTATTGTATTTTAATGACGCTATTGGTAAATATCAACAAGGGAGCCACTACCTTGATTGTAGTCTTTGCTGGGGTTTGCTACAATTTTTTGTGCAATTTGTTTTGTAGTATGCAGAAATGCAAAGATAATCAGAAGATGCACAATGTCTTGTAGCATGCAGAAATACAAAGACAATCAGAAGAGTTGTTCCGAGATGGCTACATCTATCTCTTTTCATTTCCCTGTGGCTCTCCTGTGATTTTGCAACCTTGAAAGGATCGTTCATGGTGCCTGTAATGAGGATTGGCATAAAATTGAGCCAATACAATTCTCTTACAAGCTTACAGAAAAATTATTTTGACTAGCATATCAGTGTAGGATACAATCTCAAAATTGATGGAAGGTGTTGTCCTGCAACACGATCCGATGGATCATTGAATGAAAGGTTCCGAGTGAGGTTGCTATATGAACGTTTTGTCCTGCCGCAGAAGCTCTGCCACTTCTTGAAAATACACTTCATTTTGGTCACCTTGCTTGATGTCTACACCATCCTTCTGAAAGGGTACTAAAGTTATCGTTCTTGCTTATCCAAAGGCCTGTGCAGATCCCTTGTCCCTTCTTTTTATAATAACTATCACAAGCCTAATGCAGATCTCTGTTATGGATTGTGATAATTTGAAATATGGAATATCAGATATGCAAGAACAACAAGATATGGGCGATCTATTTTACTAACATTCGCAGGTCTGCTTCGATAAGCAATAAACCTCCAAGATTGATATTATAAATGGCCCCTTCTGTAACGCAGTTGATAGACACTAACTGTACATTATACTGTAATCGCTGAAACAAAAATTATCGCGTTAATATTGCAAGAAGTCCTAACTTCATAAGCATAAATTAATATTTATGCACACCTTTCTCTTTTTAAATCTAATACTTAACCAAAAATTTTAAAAACAAACTCAAAAGCAGTGTTCTTATTACATAGGTGAAAGATTGACTTTCAAAGTAATTTTAAATAACTAAATTTAAGACCATACAAAGCAGGATTAACACTGGACGTTGTTTATCCCACACTGTTATTATTCTCAACACGGATGACTATTGATGCACGAAGCCCCCTCCAAAGTGACAAATACAACCTCCTCGTCATAGAAGTAAGTTTGTTCGAGCTTATGTTGATGATTTAATGATACTTCAAACTTATTCGGATTTGTTAGACCTTATGTTTAGTTTGTTCATGAGTGGTAGTTTTTAAGATTCACTGAAGTATGGTGAAATGGTCAATATTAATAGTTTATATTTATTGACAAAGTTATGTTTTTAAATAAATTTAAAAATGATTTGGATAATTAAATATTTTTATATTTTGGTCAATGAAGGATGATAACCATGATGCAGCGTTGTAACTAACCCAATTATCAATCATATCTATGATGCACCGCTGTAACGAACCCAATTCCATAATCCTATCTATGCTGAAGAAATTAAATGCGTCACTGCTTCTTTAGGAGCACTATATTCCAGTCAATCCAGAAATTCAATTCAAGAAAATCCAAATTCAAGTCGCTACTAAAAGCTTTAATATATTTACATATTTATTTAAATAAAATATTAAATCTTAATAAATTCAAGTCGGTGCGAAAATATTTTTCCAAAGAATTGGATATGCAATCAACAAACACTAGTCTGCATTCAAAATAAATGGCGCTCAATATGAAAACCTATTTCACTGGTTTTCTTCTAATCTTCTTGTTACGAAAAACATAAGGAAACGTGTTTCCTATAATTGTATTATAGAACATTCATTTCATATATTTTAATTTCAGAATGTTTCAGGGAGCCTGTGCAGTCTAAACGATAAATAATTTTGACCAGCAGCATCTTCAATTTTGTAATATAGTCAATATAATAATTAGTCAAAAAAAGGTATCATGAAGATATTGAACATCGCATGTCTTAAATCAATATAGAATTTGCATATCTGTAAAAATTGCACCAGTGCTCGTTTTGCACACATCAAACAGGAGTTTAGAAGGTAACTGAATTTCAAAATGCCAGATGAACACCACCAGAGTATAACTTTAATTTGGAAGTCCAAAAAAACCAAGTATCCCATTCATTGAGAAAACGACAGATAGGAAATGTTTGTGAAAATGTTGAAAAGCATAACCAGTAGCTTTTCTTGATGAATGAAAACAGTGTATTCTTTTGTAGAAAAATATGAGCTCTGAAATGATCCATGATAATGGCAGAGCCTTGGGCCTTGGCTTTCATGGAAAATTCCAATGTTCACTCAAAACTAACTATGATCAGCAATAACCACTTGGTGAATGCTAGTAGTCAACCAGTAAACCAACCACACTAGAATTTGAAACAGAACAGGTCAAACTGATAATTAAGTATGTTACCACTGGAGTTAATTAAGCACTTGAATTTGGGTACTCGTGCCTACTGCGGAGATATTGCCATTAAAGGAAATCATAACACAAGCAGCAGTAAAACAAAGTCTAAGTGATCTGAATGATGACGTTATCAAAGATACAAGTGAATCACTGGGATAATTTATGGTGATCAAGGGAATGACAGATCTCAGAGATAGCATGATGATGTCGTTGGAGAGGGCCATATCATTGCAAAGGAAGGGATAAAAGGGTCTTGACACAGTCTACTCAGTTGGATGGGTTGTTTATTTCAGATGCAGTTAGATTCGTCAAATTCAGCTTATCAGGTTCATAAGGGTAGCAAAAGGGAGGTGGAACCTGCTGTGAAGAAGATGCAGCAAGGAAAAAGGATCATGAGGAGGAATGGGGATGGGAAGCTTAACAATCCTCCACAAGGGAAATATCTGGCTGCAAGCAAAGGCAAAGGCAGAGGGAATACTAAGGGGGTAAGTTGATGCAAATCAAGGGTGAAATGTGCCTCCCTGAATACACATCATGAGACTGTGGAGAAGTTAAACATACTGTGGGCTGAGAAGAGGGCCAAGAAGGCCCTTTCTGGTTCTTCTCCATTGAGACTGGAGATACAACAGTTAGGATTGTTTATAAGGCAACAGTAGAGATGAGATGGACTGTCAAGCATATGCTGGCAGGGGTGCCGATGGACTGTCACAGTTGCAAAAATGATCTGATGGAGGAAATGAATGCCCGCTTCCAAAGAAAATTTCAATGCTCAGGAACAACTTGGGAGGGCTGGCTGAAGGGTCCCCAAGCTAGGCCAAGTGCTTGTAATGGATTAAAGATCAGCTCGTGGTGCAAAGTCTCACAGGGGAGACAACTCTGCATCAAATGGGCATAAAAAATGAAAGTCAAAGTCTGGGACCCATTGCAAAGAAGCAGGTCAAACAGTCATCACAAGCACTTGGGGCAAGCAGCGCTAGCACTGAGCTTCAAAGATAAGCATACGAATGTTATTAGATATTTTTTGTACTTGAGGAAGATATTGTAGAAACAGTAAAAAATGTTATAGTTTATACTGGGACAGTTGGAATATTTGAGAGTATTTTGTTGAAGGGTATCTACATAAATTTTGAATCTTTAAAAGAACTTATTTGTTGTGAAATAGGTAATCCAGGCCAAGAACTGTCATATGGCCCCAAAATTGAGGAGAGTATAGATGGTATAACCAGACATATCAGAATGTACTTATGTAAATTTTTGTGAATATAAAGTATTTTATTTACCAAATAACTAAAAAAAACCCAAAATATGTTTGATACTTTTGAATGAGAAACCTATTATACTTTTGTTCTTAAGTCACCACAGCTGTTTCTCCACAAAGATAAGGCATGCTTGACAGGATCTACAAGGCAACAACATCGGTCATGAAGAGGTACACTAATGGGCCTTCCCTGTCAGTGTTATCAAAACCAGACCAGTCATCAAACTGGTCAACCTCAAATGTGAACTGGACTGAGCCACAAAAAAGACCAAAAAATGGTTATTCAAAGAATACATAAAATATTCAGGCTTTAGGGAAAAACATATATATTCATTTGCATTTATGTGAATCCAAATCATTTATACATATATGCAAAATTTCTCATCTTTATAATAAGTAAGAGTGCATACAACAAGAACAACACCAACCGCCATACATCTTTGAACCAAAATACATCAACAAAGAGGCTCTAAATAAACTATAGAGTTAAGCATAGCACTAAAGAGTACCTATAGTGACATAGTTGAGAGTCTAAGGTTTAGACACTATAATCTGATCATATAGTACTAGTGTCTGGTTGTGGTTGCATTGATTGTTATCAAACTTTTTTATGTTTAAATTATATGAAAAACATAATTATATTTATTTATATGTTTGTGGTGCATAAATATATTTTATAAACCGATATTATGATTTTTATTTTAAAGATTGGTTAATTTTTTTTTAGCAAAAAAATGATTATTTTAAATTTATTTATTTTTATCTTTTCCGATGAGAATTGCATATGATGTTTTGCTAGTGTACATTTTTTTTGCTGAATAAAATTTATATTGCTTTTAAAACAAGAAATTATATGAAAGAATTGAAGTTTTAGAGTGACCAGTCACCAAGGAAACCCAACCACATCCAAAAATGTCCCTACCTAAAAGAGGCAAAAGACAAAAAACCACCGAGGAATTCAAAATATAACATACATATGCTAATATAGGTGCCTTTGAGGCCATAAGATAAAAACAAGTAAACAAGAAATTGAGACACCAAAGACATGATAGGAGTAAGGAGACTAAGAAGAGGGGCTTGAATCTGTTAATGCAACTTGGATCGAGTCCTTGTTACTGCCTAGGAAGCAACCAGTAGTAGGGTGGATGCGGATCATAGTCATTAAATTTGAATTAGAATTAGAATTTATTTGGTACCAAAAAATTTGATTATTTAAAATTCAACTAAAAAAATAGGGTAATATAGCTTTTATATATATTCAAATATATTATTTTCCCAATATTTTAAATTATTGAAAAGTATAATTTATAATATTGAAAATGATAAAAAAATATTTTAAAATTATTTAATTATAAATATTGCATATAAAATTATATATTGGACTAATTAGCTTAGTTTTACATTTCTAATGGTAAATATGGTAGTAGGTTTTAAGAATTTTTGTATTGATATAAAACTTAATATAGAGTTAATTTCCAAGC
This sequence comes from Pinus taeda, assembly GCA_000404065.3. Lineage (NCBI taxonomy): Eukaryota > Viridiplantae > Streptophyta > Pinopsida > Pinales > Pinaceae > Pinus > Pinus taeda. Next base: position 4,696 of record APFE031524092.1, on the reverse strand, counting down.
TATTCCACATTACAATAAACCATCTAAATTCCACATTAGCACACATTACAATAAACCATCTAAATTCCACATTAGCAAATATTAAATTCATAATGAAATAGTATATTAAGTATTTGTATTTTTTTTAAATATACACTCAAGTTATCAATTACTAAATTTCAATAAAAAATCTAATTTGAAAAACAAAATTTTCTATTTACTCATAATTTATAAAATTTTCTTTTTAATTTAAATTGGATAACTCCACAAATTATAAATTAAATTTGATAAATTTACCTATGATAAATTATATACTTTTTACTTTACTTTAAAAAAAACATAATTTTTTAAACATAATTATCATAGATTTGTAAGTATTTTATTTACTCTAAATTTCTTATGGCATAACCCTACATCCACCATTATCAATTATTCACCTTGAATGGGATGCTCGAATTGTAAGTATGATTAAAAATCTGGGAAGAATCTAGTATCGTGAAATCTAATATCGAGTACATTTTAGGTAAGCTGAGCTCGAATTGCCGTTTTGATTTGTAAATCTAATCGAACCGTCCAATTTATGAATTTTTTTTCGCCGAATTGGGTAACTATGATGTGGATGTATATAATAATAAAATTTGGAAAAAAATTTAAAAGCGGACAAGGCAGAAACAATAATGCAGAGGTTATTAGATTATGAGTACTGATTGCTTTAAAATGGTGAGGAAAAAGATGCAAAAGAAATAGTAAATTAGGGGAAAGGTTATAACAATTTCAATCCTCTCATAAAATGGCTAGGAGGAAAGGGATGAAAAAGAATAGTAAATTAGGTGAAAGGTTATAATAATCTCAATCCTCCCATATTAATCAATGGGATGAAAAGCATCAAAATGTTGGTGAGTACATACTAACTTATAAATTTTTATCACATCTACAAAGAACAAAACTAAACATTAGACTTGCTATCAAAAAAGTATTAATAAAAGCATGATAAACAAAACTGAACAGTAGACTTGCTATCAAAAAATATTAATAAAAGCATGATAAATTTTTTTAGCATATGAACAAAAAAACCATAATAAATGCTGGAAGCCTAATTTTTTTTTTGGGATACCACTAATAATTACAAGGCAATGTAAAAAGAGAACACTCCAAACATATTGTAAGTTAAAAGATAGTTTTTTTTTGTATATATTGTAAGTTAAAAGATAGTTTTTTTTTTTTTTTTGTATTTTGAACATTACATGAAAACAAGTAAGATCCATAAGATTAAGTAGGAAAAGAAATCTAAATACAGGCGGATTGAAAAACTAAGTAAGATGTACTATCTGTTTTTATTAGTTTTTATTAATATAAATTCAAGCGTTTTTTCCTTTCTAAAAAAAATACAAATAAACAATATCGACAATCTGAGGATTTCAAAAAGAAAGTAGGAAATTAATTGCATGAATTGATAATCACCTGCATGGTTTTATGATTCCACTAACATCATGAAGGATTGAAATGGGTCTCCTCCTATCCGGGAAAATCTTCAGAAATCCTAAAACCGCCTGAAAAATGAAATCTCCATCAAGTCCCCACCATGATTTGTGCCAATAAAAAAATCAAAATTCATGGATTCAATTCAACATACCTCCAGCATATTCATGGTAAAGTTCGGAATACTCGACAGTGATCTGCTACCAACATATACATCTGCATACACAGTCAAGTGCTCGAACCGGACTTCGATCTTGGGCATGTCGATGCCCACTCTGCAAAACACCGCCAACAAAAAAAAATCATAATCACACTAGAAAATAACTAGGAAATCAGACGCTTAGGAAATCAAAGAATAATAATTAGGAAATGAAATAAATTAAGATGGGTGAGACTCTACTGTTAATAATACTGCAAAATATTTAAAAAAAAGTTTTACCAACAAGCTAATTATGACACTGCGAAACTAAAAACATATAACTTAAAAACAAAAAAACTTGCTCCTTACTTGTCGATCCTGTTGCGGAGCTTGAGCAGAAACCGCTCGTTATCTTCAGCTGCAATTTTGAGCAATCTATCAATGAGAAGCTGGCGATCTTCAATGCCAATCTTGGCCACCTCGACTTCCTCATGGCCGCCCACATTATGGAGAATCCCCTTGTGGATGCGATCGTAAGTGGGCAGTTTCTCCAAGGCCGCCCACTTCAAGGCCTCTTCGTCATCTTCGTTATCTCTACTCCTGGCGGATCTGGAGAACACATCGTCCCCCCCTCTCCAAATTCCTGAAGCACTGTTACGTTTGCTCCCGGCCCTCCGTATCTCAGAAGCTGGAATTGCCATGGTTTCTTTTCCTCACCCTTTCCTCAACTGCAATATAGAAAACACAATACATGAATGGATGTGTATAACATATTTGATTATGTGAAGTGATTATCTATTTTGATTCTTAAAAATAATTTGTAACAACGACTAATACCAGATTGGTACAGTAAACAATACCATGCAGAATATTATTTGTGACAACAACTAATACCAGATTGGTACAGTGAACAATACCATGCAGATTTACCTTGTTTCTAGAAATTCAATTAATAGAAGAACAAGGAATAGAAGAACACAATAAGGAACAAGCATAGAAGGTAGGCTGCCAGCTTGAATTTTGATGGTGGGAAATCTTAAATTTGTTCCCAGCACCCAAAATCTTGAAACGCCCAAAATCACCCAAAATTAAACTTAATTTTGGACACCTAAAATCTTCAAACGCCCGCCCCCAAAATGCCAATTAATTTTGGGCACCTAAAACCTATCTTGAAACTTGATAGCTGAAATCTTGAAATCTTGAACATTTTTCCATTTTTCAAAATCGGGACCAAATTTCCATGCAAAGGGACGGTCGATGTAAACGGAAATGGAAAGAACGTTCGTCTATGTAAACTGATTGGAGAGGTGGGCCGAATCTGCTGCAATCAAGAGGTAAGCGGGTCTGCAATTGGGATAAGGGTTGCAAAATGGGAGAAGTCTTTAAGTGGATTTAAAAATCTAGTTGAAAAGACACACATATCCCAAAGTTGAAACAGGGGCAGCACTGGGTATACTTTTATTATGTCTTTAATGGATTTAAAAATCAATGCAAAGAAAAACGATAGAAAGGAGCTTAGTACATTGAAAATGAACCAAAAAAAATGAAAATATACAAGCGAATGTTATAATATCATTCAGGATACTAGCAATATTAAACTCCAGTTTTCATCTAATTTACTTGTGTTACATTATGTACAAGTTCAGAGAAACAAGTATGTATTACAGAGAACGAACTAAGTGGCAGTTCATAATTAGTGAGCCACATGAAGTAACTCAAATGCACAAAACTGGGAGGAGAAATTGCAGGCTTCAGAATTTGTATTAACCCGCCAAATGAATAGTAACAACTTATTCATTGATTAATGTTTCTCCCTATCTCAACGATGGAGCAAAATGCCGTCGGCTGTTCGCCGGCAGACTTCTTCCGTTTAGGAATACTGACCTTCTTCCGTTCAGGAATACTGACGGTTTCGTCACCGTCATGTATGTTCACGACAAGCCTCCCATCTTTATCAAATTTGATCATAGCCTTCGCCACTTCCAGCCATGGAATGCCAAGCAGCAAATTGTAGGAATCCTTGGGTTTATCAAATTTGATCATAGCCTTCGCCGCTTCCAGCCATGGAATGCCAAGCAGCAAATTGTAGAAATCCTTGGGATCTGGCATGCTGAGAACATGGAATGTAGTCACAATTTGAACCCGGCCAACATCAACGGGGATGTCCTCGGTCACGCCTTCTGGAATTCTCTCATAATCGTCAGGAAAACGCAGAGCATGAGTACTCCGCCTGGTGGGTTTGAGATCCAGAGACTCGATTACATGAAAAGGCATTATACTCACTTGGGCGGCACACCCCATAATAGCGTCGCATACTACATTGCCCGCTATTACCACGTCCACAGTCATAGCCATCTCCAGAGACAAATCAAAACCAGAGAAAATGACCGGCCGCAACACCTCAACCCTGAAACCCTCCCACAACCCTCCCACAAGGCTAAAGCCAACAAAATAAACATCCCACATCCGAATCCAGTTCTTAAATAACACTCTTACCCTGGAGATGGAATCCCGCCATATGTCCAAACGTAATGTTAAAGGCGCTACATGGATGCAAATCTTGAGGACACGTGTGTGAATGAAGTGATATGCATGGATTCAATGACTCCATGGTGTGAAATTAGGATTGTCGATATTTCCAAACCAAACCTCTCGTCACCATAAAATTAAAAATTAATAACGTAATATAAATTTATGTCGTTCTGGGAGTAGATGATGAAGTAACTTTAGTTTCTTTTTAAATATTTATAGGATTTATGTGAAGTTGGACTAGTTTTATATTTGTGGGATTTCTTGAAAGGTGGATTGATTTACTTTTATGTGCTATCAGCCAAAGTCGAAATATCCAAATTTTTCGTTGATGCATGAATAAAAAATTTAGGATATCCAAAACTAAATTGCATTGGGATGCGTGAGGTTTGCAATAAGACCCCAAAAGCTATGGACCAATAAAAAAAACTTAATACATTTTATATTATTTTTTATACTAAAACTTTGGTTAAAATTTTGGTGCAGATATATATTTCTGGTCAAACAAAAAATTAATATGCATTCAATGCGATATCCATCGCTAATAGTCTAAAGCAAGGACTAATAATT
>APFE031524085.1:0-16559 GCA_000404065.3 Pinus taeda | reverse complement strand
TCTTTGTGAAGAGGGATCCATATTTAGAGGATTACAAAGAGGTGAGTCATCTTTTGGGATCTTGATTAGTGTCTTCTCTCTGATAGTTCCTGCTTCCACTTAGAGAATGAAGATCTCTTACTCATCCATGGTCAAAAATGGAGTGGCAAGTGTCAGAGGGGAAGCTTCTGGAATATTCCATGATCTTCCACCTCGCATTTTGGTACCTTCCATTTGTCCATTCCCGACCATCACACCCTACAGAGGAGCAAAACAGTATGCATCACGCCCTGTACATTGGGAATGTGACATGTATCACACCCTCTGCATGGAGCTTTCCATATGGTCCAATTTTGACCATTTCTGAGTAGTTTTCAGTGGAGAACTTCTGGGAGATGATGTAATCAGTTGACCTTGTTCCTTTAGGCAGTGAAGCAACCCTTTTAGGGACTTAAGAGCCCTCAGTTTATGGAGATTTGTGATTGGGGTTGAAGTGCCCAAAAATGTCTATAACACATGCGTAGTTAACTATTGAGATAGAGTTATAAAAATTCTTTTTTGTGTAGGACCCCTGCAGACAGTTGAGGTTCATTCATTTTCTTAGTATTCAATTCAGTTCATTTGATTATTTTTCCAGAATTGCATTATCATAATTTTATTTGTTTTGTGTCGATTTCAATTCATTTCATGCTTTTTAAAATAGGATTGTATATAAATCTCCTTCCTTTCATAAATAGGTATATTTGTTTAGATCACATTCTTTCCCCCTTTGTTTCAATATTTCAATTAAGATTGATAATTGCAGTGTGTAGATCTTAATCTAGATTGTTTTATGAATTTTATCTTTGAATAGAAGTAATTATTTTAAGAGTAGAGGTAATTATCTTTGTAGAACATTAATTTAGATAGACTTGTTTTTATCATTTACATAGTAACTAACAATAGTCAATTAAGGAAGATCATGATATCTTACCTTACTTTCCTTTTCAAGAATTGAATGTATTATAAATCTGTAGTTTTCATTAGGAACATAGGAATAAAGAAAATCCTTAAAAATAAACCATCCACAATCATTATCTTACTAAACTGAAAAGGCATCTAGCATATATAGTGCACTTGCACTTCACAAGTTTACCAACTCCGGGTGATAATTTATGTAATGCATTTAGGACAACTAAATTGACTAAAAAGGACCAAGACTAAGTTTGATTGAATTATGTAAATAAATTTTGTTATAATAAAATAATTGTTTTTATCTTGGAAAAATTATGGGAAAAAACATGCAATTATTTTTGGCTTCTTTGTTTCCAGAAAAAACTATTGAAGTGGTTAAGTCCAAGTGGACAAAAAAGAGGAAAGTGATAGTGGTCATAGTTGCAACCTTCTATAATTCTCCAATATTCTAGGGAGGAAGTTTGCGACCAAGAAACAACATAGAAAGAGAGAAATGTTATGTTGGGTGGAAAGATAAGAAACAATATAACCAGAGAGAAATGTTCTACGAGATGGAAAAATAAGGATAAAGCATAGATAGATAGAAATGTATTCTTAGAGAGGGAAAAAGAAAATAATTTTCCTATTTTGTAAAAAAAAAGCCTAGGTAAAAAAAGGGCGGTGTTGTAGCCACTACAAGAACACCCAAAATTTTAAGGTACTTCAGAAAATTTCAGGTTCCCCATGCTTGCCTCAATTCATTAGGGTTATGATCGAGTTCTGGAATTGGTTAGTCTCCCTATGACCCTCTTTCTATAAACCCTGTCAGTGTTTCCCTCTCATGTCATTACAAAATATAGGAATATGTTGGACCATTAGCCATGTTCTGCATGTGTGCTATAGGGATTAATGCATGGGTGATTGTGGTGGAAATACCCTCAAGGATCTTCCTGAGATCCTTGGAAGACATATCATATTAGCTACAACTAGCACAAAGAGACATGAACATATCCATATCAATGAAATGATAATCAAAACAAGAAGGAAGAGTTTTACCTCACATCTTAGTGTAGTGTTGCAGGGAACCCAAAGTAGTGGAGTGGAAGACCTCTCAGCTAGCTCCGAGATCAATACCTGCACATAGAAAAGATGAGAAGTAATACTACAACATATAACCTTGATAATCAAAACAATAATACATAAGGATATCTAACTACACAGAACTAAGCTACTCATAATCAATGGTATTGCATAAGCATGTAAATGAATCACAACATCAACACCATGGGGCAGACAACACAACTGCAGGTCTATATTAAAGATAAGAAAGAGTGATTACAACCATCAGTTGCATCAAGTTTCCATTACTCCTCCATATCCTCTCCCTCTCCCTCTATTCTTAACCTCTTCGTGAACCAATTTCTAATGCAAAGCTTCGACAGTCAATAGGTCATCCTTTCAATTCTTTCGACCTTTTTCATAATGTCCCAAGCCTCAAATATATAGAATGAGAGGCTAAACCTTGCCAACTCTTTCATGATCTCCCTTTGGAAAAAATTGGGATCTTTCCATGCTTTATTTCTCTTTACATGTTCATTAGACTCCGTTAGGAATAGTAATATCCTCAAATAGGTTGAATTTGGATGTTTCCTGCTTTTTGGGTAAACATGAGAAAATTGTAGGATATTATTCAGTCAACCCGCTCCTTTTACCTCCAAATACTCACCAAACCTAACTAATGCTATCCCTAAGGAAATATAGAGAGTTACCGTAGGGACTAACGCACCTCGTTCATGGTTGAGGAGCGTTATAACGCTCCTTGCTAGTTCCTGGGGAGAGTTACCCTGAAAAACACGATTGTGAACTTGGTCAATATTTCAATCAAAATGCCTTTCCCCTCTGAGCTGATGAGGAGGTCTTTTTCCTGTATAACAAATGCCCCCTAAAGTGTGAGATCAGAAGTGAAGATGATCACCAAAATATTTTAGAAATTCTATGTTGGAAAAAGAGAGAGATGATAAGAGATTCAGGACTATGAGAAACCTGATACAACCGCATATGTAAAATCTAAAATCATGTCCTGAGTCGAGCATTCCCACGCACAGTAGCTATGTCAAAGTGATTTAATAACAATGTGGAACTTATGTCATAATAGGATCATCCTGACGAGTTGTCTCCAAAAAATAATGTACGTAGCTTGGGAGAGGAAATAAGGCTTAGTGGTGTATGCCTCTACCGAAGGTCTTGATCACTGCTTCATCTTAACAACATATTTCGACACATGTGAATAAAGTTGTTGAGGTATAACATGTATGAAATCATTTGATTACTAGTCAATAATGAAAATTGTTAACAAATGCGAGGATGGCCATAGATAATGATGATGGTCTCCAAGATGCGTAGTACAATCTGGAGAGTGTGAATAATGATGTTGTTGTTGGACACTCGTAGAATCATTCAATCAAGAGCCAATAATGAAAACACTTGATCAAACATAAGGTAAATTTCCATTAATGTTTGCAATTTCCAAGGCACTGATATGTTTATGGATTTTCTTCCTAGATAGAGTGTTGAAGTTGATAGGAAGATATCTGTCGAATGGTAGGCAATAATGTGCCCTACATAAGTTGACAAAAAATGAGACAAGAATGATCGTTTTTTAAAGAAAATTTTTGAGCAATGTGTCAAATCGACAGAGAGCATGATAGAAGTATATGATTGATGGTTTGATATAGGAAACAGAGGATAAAGGGATCCATTGAATAATATAAGGCAAGATACAAAGGTTTTAACCAAACAACTCTAGACTGATGAACACCAAAGAGTGTTAGGATACAGGGATGCAAGAACAATGGAGTATATTGGATAAACTCATAGGATGGTAAGTTTCATTTTGAGAGGTCAACAAAAAGGAGGTTTTACTGAGGGAGTGCCATGTTCAAGGGAACTACTGCTGCAAAAAAAACCTATCCAAAATACTGACATAAAGTAATTGTGTTGTCCAATTTTCCCCATCATATTAAGTTTAGCAAGTCCAGATGGTAAAATCAGTGATCTTTTCATATTAAGAGAGTCTGAAACGATCGTAAAGAGAAACTCCAAGGGGGTGCCTTTGTCATAGTTATTAACCAGGTGCGACAAAAGTTTAATAGTATTTCTGACATGGTTCCTTTTCCATAAGTTAGTATAATGAGTCTGGATAAAGTGATAAACCTATTCTCAATAAATGCTTGACTCATTTTCTTAAGAGCATGATGGGATGAAGTTAACTTGATATTCGTCATGAAATTTTAATGAGTCAGAAGACGACAAACTAAATAGATCCTCATCAAATTTTAATGAGTCAAATGAAGAAGACTTGAGGTAAATTTCTCAATTTAATGAGTGAGGAAAAAGAGATAAATCAACTGCTCATGCCTTCTTTGTAGATTTAACGAGCCCAAAGAAGGGAAAAACTCAGGGATTTTTCAATTAAGAGCAAGAAAGAGTTCCAAAAAGGAAAGTGCTCATATTGTTGTTGTAGGCGTTTTACGAGCCTGATGACGAAAACTCAGGGATTTTTCAATTCAAGAGCGAGAAAAGATCCCATAAAAGAAAGCGCTCATAGTGAATCGAACATGGTCATTTCTACAATTCAACATTGAAACCTCTTCATTAAAGCATGAGTAATATTGGAAGTATATTGAAATGGCGTATGATAAACAACATAGGAAATGAAAAACGTCTATTTCAATGACTAACTAAGGTGATTCATACCTCCACAGTGACTACAAGAAGGTTTTGGACCATTCATTTTCACTATTTGAGTGTTGTGAGAGTGTTCTGGAGTGAAAGAGGAGCAAATCTTCCCCAGGCAATTGCAAGAAATCCATGTGACCATTCAACATGTTGTTTGTTCTCGGTATATGGTCTAACATTTATCTTTCATTATTTTAGCTTTTTTAGCTGCATTAGGGGTGAAATTTTTTAGTTTGGAGAATCTCTAGTGTTACACAACATTTTCTCATTGTCCCTGTACTCCCCATTCCTAGATCCTCGAGGACCTGTATAGTGAACACTACATGCTTCCCTTCATGAAGAAACTCCCATTTTGTCCCTCTTCATCAACAGAACAATTCCCTCTTGCACCATTTCTTTAAAATCTCCTGTTTTTCCCAATTTACAAGACAGACACTAATGAACCTTCTCCTCCTTGCATTGATATGCAGGAGTTAACATTATCCCTAGCGCCGAATGGAGTGACTGAGCTTTGTTCCAGTTGCATTGTTACTCTTATGGAAAGTTTTTAAATAAGGATCCAAAGTTTCCAGCTCTAGAAGCTTCGTAATGAAATTCTGGTAAATGGTTTGGCCGGATGGGGTCGAGTATGTCAGTCTGGGATCCTTTCCCCTGTAAGGATGGAACTACCTAAAGAGATATGACCTTCTCCCATGAGAGGAGGATCTATTTCCCATCCATTCATGCTATATAAACCTCCCTTTTTCCCAAGCACAAGCTAGTGTTGTAGTGTTAAGATTGGTGTGCTAGTGCTAATTAAGTTTGGAGTAAACAACAAACTATTCATAGTTGTATCTCTCTAGTTTTGTCAAGGAGAAGCATGAATTTGGTTTAGTGTGAAGCATAAAAGGAAGAGCCTTAAAAATGTCATTGTTGAGGCCATCATGGAATGCTAACGGAACTGTGTGGGAACCTAGTTTTGTTAGAGGATAATGACAACGCCAAGACAACGGTTGTAATATCTTCTTGATTCAATATATATGCAACGATCGATTGATTTCCTACATGATGTGTCATCTTACATGTTCAAGGATTAATGTTTCTTGACTTGTTAAGTAGGCTAAATTACAATTTGTCTATTATCACGGTTGTTGTTTGATGTTGTTTACTTGTTTCAAGTGTGCGAAGAAGGAAATTAGAGATAGCTGGAATGAGCAAGAAAGTTCATCACCAAATGGGATAAGCATACTAATAGGTAGGCCCTGTTAATTGGTTATAACCTAAGGAAATATTTCGTAGAATGTATTGGTTATGGCTATACCCATCATCGGGCTAGAGGAATTGTTTATGTCTGCACTCATAATTTTACTTCACCACAAATTGGCGACCATATTGGGGAACCAATCCTTCTATTTGTTTGTTTGAGATTTCATGGTTTTGTGTGAACTTTTCTAGTTCCACTTTTTCCGTTTGGTTCTATCTATTTTCCTTTGCCTACTGGTCTGAGTTTGAAATTCATAGTAGCAAATTTGGTCCCAGCTCTAATTTTTTTTTTAGTTTTTTCATAGCTTCCTCACTCAACACTCTTAATTCACTGACAGTCATGCCAATTAGCGCAATATGTTGAAAAAAAGTTGCGCCGAACTCATTTTGGTTCTTGTTGTTAGTTAGGCAGTCACACCGATGCTTGTAAGTGAAGATTATGGCTTGTCCAAAATCTTGGCTAGTATGTTTTGCTCTCATGATTTCAAACCCATAAGCCTTTTAGACCATTTTCTCCCTGACTAGAAAGTTGCTTTTCATTTCATTTGTTTGCTTGTTGATTTGTCATACTTTCGCTTGATTTCTTGGGTCATTAGATGGTTAGTGGCACTAGGGCATCTAGATTGTCATCCATTCACTTGATTGTGAACTCAGTGACTTGAGTTGTTGGTGCATTTACTCCTTGTATTTCATTTATGGTCCTTCTACGGCTTTGACCTCCATTCCACAAGTTTGAAATTTTTTTTTTTTCTTGTCTAAACGTTTCTTTTCCGTCATGGATCAAATTGCTTGTCTTGTTTTTGGTAAATTCAGTGTTTCACTAGTCTGAAAGAGATTATGTTTTTGTGTTTTCATTTGCTTAAATACCTAATTGTCCCAAAAAACTTGTTCATTGAAGTGTTTTATGCAAAAAACAAAATTCGTCATTTCATGAAAAGTATGAAATTCTAGTTTGCTACATTAGTTTGCTATGGTAGTTGGCATCATTAAATACTAGGATTACATTGGCATTTGAAAAGAAAAATAACTCATTTTTCTTTTGGAAAGACTATTAGAAATATACTTGTTAGGAAATTAGGAATTGGAATGTATTTTTCATTAGTTTATTTTCTCAAAAAGTGAAGTAGTGAAAAATCATTTTGCTTTCAGTTTCTTAGTTGCTTGCATTTGATTGTGTGTTTTCTACCCTCTCTAGTGTAGACAATTCATCGAATTGAAAGGGTCTTGTCTCATTTAGCTGCATTTAGGGTTTTTCGAGTTACATCACTGAGGCATGAACACTCAGACATAACTCAAGATAAAATCTCATGATCTCAATTAAACTAAGGCACATTTGAAATCTCATGATCACATCTAGAAGGTCTAGGCTAGAGACATGTTTTGACGTCTTTAAACCATGCAATTGTCACTAGCTTCGGCATTAGACAACGCTAGTACAGATTTGTGCTCCCCCTACCATTGAGTATATAATGGGGGACCCCTCTAGGATGAAATTCTTTATCCATAGGAAGCTGAGTCAGCTGCCTTGCAAACGTGATACACTGAACACAACATTCTGTGAGATTGCCTGCCCGTACCTCTCGGTTCGTCGGGAGGTATTCTACAGTTCACTGTTGCCTGGTAATCCTTTTTACCTAGACCATCCAGAGCAGTCATTTGATCGTTTTGACTCATTAAAATCGAAATATCATTCGAGTGTTTATCCTTTCGAGCTCGTTTCCAATCGAAAGTGATAGAGTCATCTTTGTTTCTTTCTCGAATCTTAAAACATGAAAGAGCACCAGTGTATTTATGCATCTTAATAAATTGATAGCCCACAATATTATAACATCCCGTTAGTCTTTTTGGACCAAATCGTGACTTTTCATTAAACAAAATTTTAAAGCCTTGAAGTTTATCTCTCTCTTTTTTTGTTAACTAAGATAAGGTCATCACGGTTGAACCATCTTGTTCACCTAGTTCCTCTTCCTCTCCTTCGTTTGAAAGATTATCTGAGGAGCCATTTCCTGAATTACCAGAGTCATTCGAGGACAAAGGTGTTGAACTTGGAATTTTTCTAAGCATTCAACCTTTGCCATCACGTCCTCCACCTACTTCAGATACTGGGTCACCTGTTGATTTTCGCCCAGAGTCTCTGGACAATCCCATTCAAACTCCTAAATGTTTGCTGACCATTGACAGTCAAATTGGACTGGTGATCTATCCTTCGAATCCTTTGTTTGACCCTGTTGTGATATCACCTTAGCATCAGTAAATTCTATAAAACTAGCTGGGTATTCCTTTGGAATTATCCCCTCGTACTTCTTTGGTTGTTCGCCATCGTTTTCTCTAAGATATGGAACCCCCAGGTGATGCTACAGTCACCTCTCCAGATGAGTAAGGATTTTCTACTCCACAAACTGTCGAGGAGGAAGAATATCCATTTCAGCCTGAAGGATTCCCCTATATAGGGAGCATTCCCATCAATATGTATTAGGAATTGCTACTTAATTATGTATCCTTGGCAAAATTGGTTTCTGGTACACCTAGTGCATCGTCACTTTACCATAACCATTTTTGGGCATCTGGGGCCATGTCTACTATAGGTCCATTCATTGGGAACTCGACCTCCCAACATGCTGTTACCTGAATCCTAGTGCAATCCTCCATTTTGAACCCTCTTTTATCATCTGTCCGAGTTACCATCTAGCTCAATCGGTGGTCTTTATCATGTCCTCAATACCTCCGATAAATGGCCAAGATGTGCCACCACCTAGGGGGAGAATCTGAATGTTTCTATACTGTAAGGTGCCACCAATGTGAGTGGCTCATAGGTTCACATGCTTGGTGTGAACCAACCTTCTTTTGGATTATTCGAAACCCCGTTGGTCCTGCTGGGTCAAGAAATGTCCGGTACCAGCAAGTTCAAAATATCATTGGTCTTTTTGGGTCAAGCAATGTCTAGTATCAACATCCTTATGATGCTCAAGTCCAATACCAAACTCTTTACCTTCCATATGGTTCCCAAGGAATATTTAATCCACCTTACACCCTTCAACCTTGGCAGTACGTTTAGCTTGGCTCATCCACTTTCCACGGTGGCTATGGCCCGATTTAGTTCAAAAATTTTCGAGGAACTATTCAAGTACCCTTGCAACAGTGAGGACAACCTCTACAACAATAAAGGGAACCTTTGTTACAGTAAGGGCAACCTCTGTTGCAGCCAGAGCTATCCACGCAATAGCAAGGGAAAATGACCTTGTAGCAAGGTCAACTGCAACAACTGAGGGGCAATCCTCGCAACCGTTGCAAAAAACTGTGGAGTAAGAGATGTAGTATGCTCCATGTTGGTACCATTTCATTACCATATTTTTCTTCTAGAAACACCATCATTTGTCTATATGTTTCCTCCATAGACCCCTTATATCAATCGAAATCGATTAATTAATAGCATTATAGTTGTTAGATTACATTAAAGTTAATTTATTATTTTTTATGTTAGAAATTAATATTTTTCAACAAAAAGATTACAAGAAGTTATAACATCCTGTAAATGGTTTATCATCTGACACATGGCATGACAGGAAAGCCAAAGCAATGGATGGGAACGAGACCTAGAATGTACATGCATGGTGAAAATTTGATTCTACAGCAAATCAAAAGCTCATGGTTATGCAGTCAACGCTGGTCAAACCCCAGCCTTTTGGTTACAAAGGCAGTAAAAAGCCATGGTTTCCCAAACTGGTTTCATTTTGTTTTTGGAAATTGTTTTAGATTAGAGATGGCCAAAAATCAATCCATTTTAAAAGTAGAAACATTTGCTTAATGATTGTACATTCGATTCAGATAAGGACAAGCAGATAAAGACTGTGTATTATTTTGTTTTCAAAAGTAGTTACGATTATTGTCTCTGTGTATTGTTTGAGAACAGAACTCTTGTATGTGATTGCAACCTTCAGAACTTAATTACAGTGACCATGTTAATCTAATAGCGTTTATGCGTTAATACTCTTGTTGCTTGATTTTACTTCATTGTTCCATTGAAGCGTGGATGGGCCTTGCGTGGATTGGTATACTATTAATTTCATTTTCTTAGCAGTTTTTGAATTTGAATAGTGTGCATAGTGTTTAGTGTTATTTCCATGGCTATGATTTTGTCGATTTGATTAGAAATTCTCGCAAATGGTATTTATGGTGATAGCTTGAAGATTTTATCATTAGATCATTGAACCATATCTTGTTAGAGATTTGATCCATCGTTATATTTTAAAGCATCTCCATAGACTCTATTTTCATGCATTTAAAATACATTGTGCTTTTGATTTTTCATGAATGCTTAAGTGTTAACTAGACAGAGTTTTTGTGCATAGCATCCTTGTAAGAGGATTAAAATCTCAGTCTAGCAATACGTTGTACCTTTAGGACAATTAGATAAATTAGGTGATCTGAGTGTTAAGGTGAGAGGAAACATATCTTAACCTTTTGTAAATGAGTATTGTAGCCTATCACAATAAACACTTAGTTAGGAATCCTTTATGCCTATAGACTTTAGACACGTTCCTCAAAGTTTACTTACTGTGGTTGATAATAAATCTAGTTTAATCTAGCACCCTAGATTGGCGACTACATTTTGGCGTCATTGCCGGGGAGGCGTAGTTAGAGGATTTCGAAAAAAAAATCAAAATATAAAAAAAAGTTTAAATAAACAAAAACAAACAAAAGCACAACATATATTTGATTATCACTTTAGAAGTCATGTTTGCTTATGCCTAGATCTAGAGATAATAGAGGTAGATTCACCAAAAACCCCATCGAAAAACTAACCTATCACCAAGAGTAGACCCTTTGGGAAAAAACTGAACACACAACACCAGCTGAGGAAATCACCATACAAAAATTAGAGGATAAACACAAATCAGGCCAAAGAATTACACTTATTGAGAGACAAATCCTATTGGCACACCAATCTCAGAAGAAAAATCTCCTTGAATATTCTACAAAGAGAGAAAGAAGGAAAATAACTCCACAATCTCTAGAAAGCTCTTTGGAACGAGTGATATTGAACAAGCGATCAAATCACCAGAAGAATCTATAAAAATGGCTGAGGAAGGAGGAGGATCAGCAAGAAGACCCACTCCTGAAGAACAACACGATCAAGGAGAGGAGGAAGAGTCAACCTTTAAATTTCCTATCCACGAACCATAAGACAATTAGGATGAGGAAATAAAAATGAAAAACATACCTCCTTTTGTGTTACCAAACTTTTATGGCATGGCTTCAGAAGACCCAGATTCATTCTTGTTTGAGTTTGACATTGTATGTCGAACATATGGTTACATAGATGATGCCCATAGGCTTAAACTCTTCCCAGCAAGATTAAAGGCATCAGCACTAAGATGGTTCATGGGACTTGGTGAGCATGCAATAACTGATTGGGATGGCATGAGAAGAATATTCCTAAGGAAATACCAACCCTATTGCAGATCAAAGGATTCTATAAATGATATCTTTAGGATGAATAAACAAGAGGATGAAAGTTTAGAAGAGTACTTGGAACGATTTGCTTACAATTTACAAAAATCAAAACATCGATCCATGAGTCTTGATCTCATTAGAACAATATTTTTGAAGGGAATTCGAGAGGAATACTTAGAGGATCTTAATTTGATGGGAAAAGGTGATATTTCCACCTTACCTTTCGAAGAGATTGCTGATCTATGTGAAAAGAATCTAGGAGCAAAGCCGAAATCGAAAAGAGAACCATATCATCCAAATCCATAAAATTTGCTTTAGCAAGTGTCACACGAGCTGAAATAGGAAATTTGTTAGAGGAATTCAAAACAGATTTGTTGAGTACCTTGGGAACTCAAATTGACACTCTTAAAGCTAATTAAAGACAAGAGGAGGAAGATCAGATGATGGCTATCGTTTTCCCAAAATGCCGGAAGAAACATGCCTTAAAAGATTTCCCATTAGAAAATATTCAAGTTTGTGCCTTTTGTATTGAAAATCATGATATATTTCATTGCTCTAAAGTCAAGTTTTTGCAGAATTGTACTATGGAAGTGAATACAGATATGGAGAATGTGTATTTTATGGGCGCAAAGAGACCATGCCAGCCAAGGCCTCCACCTCAAGGTATGTTCCCAAACCAGAATTTACAATTTCCTACACATGATCAAATGTATACTCAGAATTCATGGAATGTACCCATGCCATGGCAGAACCAAATTTACCCACAACAACAATGGAGACCATCTCAGCAATACTCCCAACAATATCAACCATAACCTCAACCATACCAACCATATTCGCAGCCATATCAACAATATCATTAGCCATATTCGCCATATCCTCAATCATATCAGCAATGTCCTCAGCAGCAAGTTGTTTACCCACATCAACCCCAACCCACTCAACAAGCATTGCCGGCTCCTCCAATAAATCCACCACAATTACAACTTCCATCTAACCCACAACCTCCTAGACCTACTCAAATCCCTGCTCAACCTGTACCAAATCCAAATAACAGAGCAGAGAGACAGACTTACAATGTAGATGAGGGACCCTCATATCCCACATTACCCTTGCAAAATATCAATTTGAGGTCTGGTAAGGTACTTCACAAAGAATCTCCAGCAGTTGAAAAACAAGGATAAAACAAAGAAAATAAAAATTAAACTCCCATTCAAAGGAAACCAAATGATGACATCAAACATAAACAAATGCAATCGTTGCATCCAGCACCTTTTCCATACCGATTGGTCTAAACAAAACTTCCCATGTCTATACCACAGTTTGATGTTTTAGATGAGCTAAAGAATGTCTATATAAGAATTCCGCTACTACAAGCCACAAAAGACATTCCCATATATACTAAAGCCATCAAAGAACTGTGCCTTAAGAAGCCTACTAGGAAAAGATTTTATCCACAAACCATTCATGTTATCAGACATTTAGCTGGCCTTATGACAAACACCACTTCAATGGAAAAGTATGTTGATCCTCGTATTCCCAGAGTCACTACAATCATTAACAACATACATATTGAAAACACCTTAATTGATCTTGGGGCCGTAATAAATGTGATGACTCTTGAAACTATGAAAACACTACAGCTCACAAACTTGCAGCACATAACAATTGTTCTAGAACTCGCTGATAGGTCTAAAGTGATTCCTGAAGGGATTTTGGAGGACATAATTGTTTCACTGGACTCTTGGGAGTATCGAGTGGACTTTTTAGTTCTCCAGCCAAAATCCAATTTAGGAGGACACCCTATCATTCTTGGTAGACCATGGTTAGCAATTGCTGATGCATTCATAGGATGTAGATCAGGTAATATGATCGTTTCACGAGGTACTGAAAGAAAACAACTCACTCTTTACCCATCAGCACAATCACCAGCAGTAGTACACAATTTATGGCTTGATGATAAATACAATGATAAGATAGAAGTTCAATATGTTTTCAGCATCAACCAAATCTATGATTTTCAAGAATATAGTAATGATGATTTGGTAGAATTATTCCTCTCTCAACCTGATGTTTCCGAAGAATTGAGGAATGACCAATACCATGTTGTAGATGAACTTTTGACACAAAATTTTCAAGAAACATGCACCAATCATTCTTTGCAAACAACATTTCACAACATTTTTCCTATCCAATCTATCACCAACACACAGAGGAAGACCATAGAGATTAGTCCAGGAAAAACTTTGAATATTGGCACTCACCTAGACTCATCTCAAGAAGAGAAATTGATTCAATTATTGAGAAAATACCAGAAAGCATTTTCTTGGGACTACACTGATATGTACAGAATTCACCCTAAAACATGCACTCACCATATTTATACCGATAGTAGTACCAAACCAGTGAGGCAACCACAGAGACGAATAAACCCCATTCTTTAAGATATTGTTAGAGAGGAATTACAAAAACTGTTGAAAGTCAATTTTATCTATCCTATCTCTAACAGTTAGTGGGTATCGCCATTGGTAGTAGTGCCCAAGAAAAATGGTAAGTGGAGGATTTGTGTTGACTACAGGAAATTGAACAAAGAAAACCTCAAATATTATTTCCCACTACCATTTATTGACCAAGTGCTAGACACGTTAGCTAGGAAATCATCATTCTCTTTTCTTGACGGTTTCAGTGGCTACAACCAGATCAGGATAGCCTTAGAGGACCGGGACAAAACCACTTTTACTTTTCCTTGGGGCACCTATGCTTATAATGTTTTTCCATTTCGACTTTGCAATGCTCCAGCTACATTTCAGAGAGCTATATTAGCTATTTTTGCTGATTTAGTTCATGATTGTGTTGAAGTTTATATGGATGATTTTTCAGTGTATGGTGATTCATTTCAGCATGCATTAACGAATCTTGAAAAAGTTTCGAAGAGATGTAATGAAGGTAATCTGTCCCTGAGCAACGAAAAGTGTTTTATGATGTTAAATGAAGGGATAGTATTAGGACACTATATTTCTTCTCAAGGCATTAAAGTTGATCCATAAAAAATCTAGATCATTGTCGATTTGCCAATTCCGAAGACTCAAAAAGAGGTAAGAATTTTTCTTGGGTATGCAAGCTATTACAGAAGGTTTATTGAACATTTTAGTAGAATAGCTTTATCTTTGTTTAAGCTTCTAGCCAAATATGTACCTTTTAACTGGAATGATAATTGTCAGCAAGCATTTGACACAGTCAAAGAAAAGTTATCAAACACACCAGTCTTAAAAGGACCTAACTGGAACCTACCATTTCACATCTTTACAGATGCATCTGATACTGTAGTAGATGCCTCATTAGGCCAAAAAGAGGAGTCTTGTCATTATTCCATCTATTTCGTTAGTAAAAATCTAACACCTACAGAATCAAACTACTCAGTCAAAGAAAAAGAAATGCTTGCAGTCATACATGATGTGAATAAATTCTGACATTATATAACTGGTTATGAGGTTTTTGTACATACTGACCATTCTGTCATTAAGAATTTGATGAATAAACTAGTAACTAGTGGCAAAGTTACCAGATGGTTGTTATTGTTACAGGAATTTAACATCACAGTGTTAGATAGACCAGGTAAGGAGAATCAGGTGGCAGATTTTCTTTCTAGACTGAAAAATCAAGGTGAGGTTGTTCCGGTTGAAGATTCTTTTCCAGATGAACATTTGTTTGCAATTTCAATAGTGAATCCTTGGTGTGTTGACTTGGCCAATTATTTGTCCACAGGAAGAACACCTCCACATTTTACTCCAAAGGAAAAGAAGAGGCTAATCAAACAAAGTGCTTGATACTCATGGGTTAATGGCGATTTATTTTACACTGGTTATGATATGATTATTAGACGATGTGTAAGAAATGATGAAATAATTGATATTTTAAAATCTTGCCATGATGAATCGTGTGGTGGGCATTTTGCAACTAAACAAACATCATTCAAGATTCTTAGTCTTGGATACTACTAGCCATCTATTTTTAATGATTCCAAGAAGTACGTGAAGAGTTGTGATAGTTGTCAAAGAATGGGTAGGCCAATAGCTACAAATGAAATGCCTCTTCAGCCTCAAATACACCTAGAGCCATTTGAAAAATGGGCTCTAGATTTCATAGGACCCATTAATCCAACTTCCAATGGTAAGAAGTACATCCTAGTATGTACTGATTACATGACAAAATGGGCTAAAGCCAAATCACTAGTCTGGGCAACTGAAAAAACAGTGGTAAACTTCCTTTTTGAAGAAATTTTTGTAAGGTATGGAGTACCAAGGGAGATAGTAACAGATCAAGGTACTCAGTTTACTTCAAAGTTAGTTAAGGGCATCACAGAAAAATATCAAATCGAGCACAGAAGAAGTACACCTTACCATCCACAGGCCAATGGCCAGGTGGAATCCACAAATAAAACATTGGAAGGACTTATCACTAAGACCGTAGCAATGAACAGAAAGAATTGGGAAGAGAAGCTCAAAGATGCACTCTGGGCTTATAGAATCACGTGGAAGAATACTACATGATTTACACCATATCAATTGGTGTATGGGAAAGAGGTAATGCTTCCTATTGAGTTTCAAATACATACTTTTAAGATGGCTGCAGATTTGGGAATTGATCTTAATGAAGCACAACAAGAAATAATTCATCAGTTGAACCAGCTGGATGAAATGAGGCAGCAAGCAGAGGAGACAACACTCCTAATGCAAAAACAAAGGAAGCAGTGGCATGATGCACATATAAAAAAGAAATAGTTCAAAGAAGGAGACTGGGATTTACTCTTTGACTCTAAATTCAGCGATCATAAAGCCAAATTTACCACACATTGGATGGGCCCATATGAAATAGTTCAAGTTTATAAGAATAGGTCAGTCAAGCTTATTACCATTGATGGAGAAGGTCACCCCTTTCTTGTCAATGGCCATCGATTGAAACTCTATCATAAGCCCATGACCAAGGAGGATTTTCTTCAAACTATATCTTAGCAAAGGGAGGTTGAGATATTGTAGCCTTCAGTTGTAGTATCTCTACCTTAGCTCATTTCATTTCAATTTAGAAATTAAAAAAAAAACAAGCAAACAAACAAACAAACAAACAAACAAAAAAATAAGAAGAAAGTTAAAAAAAAATAATAATAATGGTTTAGATGTGAAAACCAGACTCTGGCACACTCTAACCCAGAATTC
>APFE031524075.1:0-13898 GCA_000404065.3 Pinus taeda | reverse complement strand
TCCTGTCGTGCAATCCCTGCAAAGAGTGCCGAAAATTTCATCATTTGAGCTAAAATTTCAAAGGAAAAGTGAAAATCAGTGTGTTTTAAAGTCAGTGAAAAAGTGCCAAAACATAACATTAGAAAAACGGGTTTTTGAGGAGGCAAAAATCTAACCCATCACTTCCAAAGCTATATATACAAGTTTTCATCAAAATCAAAGGCATTGTGCTAATCCAAGCCTTGGAGAAACGTTGCAAAGGTGTGAGTGTGAAATTGTGAGTGTTTGAGGGAGTTGGAGGTCGTTTCAAGCAGCGCGGCGCATATACCCAGGAGCGCGGGGCACACAGAGCCTACCCACAGTTCAAACTTTACAAAGGCGCGGCGCATACCCAGGGCACGGCGCACTGGGCTTTGCGCGCGGCATACACATACAAAGGGCTGAAACAAGTGCCCAATCACTTCCAAATTTTGGTGAAGCCTATCAAATTGAGAGATAGGCCTTATAACATCACTGGTTCATCAAGTTTTATCAATGATATGATGGTTTATACCGATGTTTGAATGCAACCAAATGCACAAAATCAACCATAAGAAATCACCAAAAACCATGATGGGTAGGGTTGCTAAAGTGTGTTGTTAGTGCCAAAGTTTCATTCCACCCATCATTTTCCCCTCACCTACCATTTTTTCCATCCTCCCTTTATCATTTTTCCTAAAATCCCTGCCCTAAACTACTACCAAACACTCTCCCCTATCCTTCCACTATTTGGTCAACATGACACCCCAAACCCTACCTTGTTAAAACCCCAAACCCTACCCTATCAAAATACCCAAACTCCTCCCATATCCCTAAACAAATTTCTCTCTATAACCCATATTCCCATTACATTACTCCCTTCCTAATACTCCCTGTTTCATTGTTCCCCTTGGTGACAGATATCACAAAGGCACCCAGCCTCACACCATCATCAAAGGGTAGCCTAATCACAGTCCACACTGCAGTCATAACATCACAACATTCGTCAGAGTATGAGATGGGGACACAAAGTGACTCATCCTCAGAAGAGCAGGCTCCCAGGAGGCATCACAAGAGTGGCAAACATGTTAGGGATGAGCCCACTACCCTCACTAAATTACAAGCATGCCCTCTTGCCATGTCATGTTTCCAGCACCTAGCATGTTTTGAATTTTGTCAAAGGGTGGCAAATTTTAGAGTTCATCATGAGTTGGCCCGTCTATTTGTGCTTCATCTACATGGAGGTCAATCTATCTTGGCCAGGGTCACTTTCACACTGACACTCGAAGCTATATCAGTGGCAATAGGTATACCAAATGTTGGAGAACAATGGCATAAGAAGAAGAAGGTGGATAGGCAACACTATGAGCCTTACGTCAAGGCTAGATTCTTGAGTCAACTCACAAGAGTCTTTCCCTTCAGATACTTGAAAGATGAGTATGCTCCACTCATGAGATTGATCATGAAATATTTCAGCTGTGAGGGGAGGTTCTCTCGACTATATGCCTATCACATCCGGTTGCTCATGCACTTTACCAAGGTGAGGATGATGAACCTCCTGTTTTTCATATGCAGGAACATAGAGAGGATGAACACCTTCATGCTACATAAGACCCCTCAGCAGCAGCTTAACAGTGTGTATCACTTTGCTCTTATCCGGATTGTGTTAGATCATCAGTTGGGATTGCAGGGCATTGCTTGGGAGGACTTCATCTCCCGTGACTTCTTCAGCACATCACAGGTACTATCAGAGCCAGAGCAGGAGATGGGTGGTCCTTTTCATCAGTATGAGCACCATTAAACCACTACCATGCCAGTTTTTGTTACATATCAGAGAGGCAGTAGGCATAGTCAAACAACTCTGATTTGCATTGGGATAGAGAAAGGTCACGCAATCCTATTGCCAAAATCCATCCCTATTATCATATTAGTAGGTTGCAAACCAAGAATCATAAAAATTATATTATTTCTAACTTCTCAAGGGTTTGATACATTGGCAGTAGTTTATTTTTTAGCATGGTTTCAATACTTAAATGCATAGGGATGGAAAATATATTGTATGAGAAATTGAGAATACACTATCAAATGCATTTTATGAAGCGGCTCTGTTTAATGCAAACATTTGTAAATATTTCATGGGTCAAGGATATATGTCGGGTGAAATTCAATCTTTTGATAATTTTAATACTGGATAGTTGTTGTCCCATTAATGCCAGTTTGATTCGGCATTGATGATAAGTAACATCCCCACCAAAAGATTTTTATCAACAACATTTTCAAAAGACCGTCTTTGATGGCATATCTCCTTATTACTGTAATTTATACCAACAGATGATCATGAAAATAGTGAGAACAAAAACTTGTATCGCCAAATACCATTAATTATCTTGGTAGTTTTGGAAAGTCCACATAATTCATTTATGAAGAATTATATATTTGAACTTCTCCTCTTTGGTCAAGTCAATTGACAATTTAGGGGTTGTGGTATTGC
This sequence comes from Pinus taeda, assembly GCA_000404065.3. NCBI lineage: Eukaryota > Viridiplantae > Streptophyta > Pinopsida > Pinales > Pinaceae > Pinus > Pinus taeda. Next base: position 11,410 of record APFE031524075.1, on the reverse strand, counting down.
CACCTAATATGTAAATATTAACTATGTGGAGTTGAAAGACTTACAGAAGTGGATGTTGCTCCTATCTAACAAGCTTCCATTGAGTTTGTAGATTTGGAAAAAAAGTTAAAGCTCCCTTAAGTGTGATCTGGAATGGGGATGATACACTTGTTCCAGTGGTTGCTTAGATTTATTCTCATTGGGTTGGTAATTTTGTTAGTATAAAATGGAGCAACTTTTCTTATGTTTAGATTCTTTTTGAGGGGACACTTTCGTCTTCTTTCTTTTGTTTTGTCATTAGATTAGTGTCTTGATGGATTAAAATGTCTTCATGTGTCACTAAGTTTAAGCATAGTTTTTTCCTAAGTTGTATGACACAACGAAACAAGTATGTGTTTCTGAAATGGAAATGTATTGGAAACGTGACCCCCAAAAATTTGGAAATAGAGAAACATGATATATATATGGTTTAAGTGAAGGGTATATTTTTACTAGGACCATGACAGATGAGTCCAACAAGTAAAATCACTAACATCGAGGTACATAAAGGGTTTGGTACTTTTGATTAACTACCAATTCATACCTTCATACATCATAGAATCTAATGAAAATAATCCAAAAATTTTGCAAACAGTGAAGTTTGTAGAATTTTGAATGGGATATGAAATGTTACTTTCTCCATGCGAAGACCGATGAGATTGGAAACACTCTCAAACATCCTCAAACAATTAATGGCAATGTTAAACATTCGAGTAAAAATGACATTCCTTTTACTTAAAGAATTTAACATATCATTAATTAACAAAGTTTTGATGCAAATTGAGAGTGAAACCCTTTTTAAAGATAAATTTCCAATTTTAATGGTTTCTAGAATCTCATTAATTCATAATTAGCCTTTTCTCAGGCAATAAAACCAAAGATGTGGGTCCCAATAATTAAATGAAGGAAAAATTAGACAAATTTCATTTGGAAACACATTGTATAAACATTGAAACATGTTTTAGTTTTGCAACATGTGAAATGTGTTTCGTACAAACTGAAATGCAATTCAATTGAGTTTTAGTGTTTTTATATGGAAACACAACGGATATGCAGGGGGGCCAAGTTTCTTGCAACATAGGTTTTTGAGCTTTATCCCTTGGTTTAAGAAGTTCTTTTCTTCCACCCCAAATTTCTTGCTTGTTTAGTCTCTTCACCAACTTTGACATATAGTTTTCAAGCCCTAAGGGCAACCATTTTGGTGTTAAGGTTGTAGTGTGGCAGCAGGTAAAAATAGAATGTAGACATCTAGCAAGATTGCTACATCCAATTCTCGTTCCACAGTGGAAGTGGGAGGTAATTTCCATAGATTTTATCATAGCTTTTTCGAAGACAGTTAGGCAACACAATGCTATCATGCTTGTGGTAGACAAGTTGAGCAAGACAACTCACTTTTTGGTTGTCAAGTCTACTCATATAGCAAGTGAGATTGCCCAAGCTTTCATAAAGGATATAGTGAGGATACATGGAGTACCTAGGAAGATTATCTTGGATATGGATGTAAATTTTACTTCTAAATTTTGGAAGAAGCTATTTTTTGGTCCGAGGATAAAATTAGCTTTTAGTACAACCTACCATCCACAAACGAGAGGATAAACATCGTGTTGGAGGACATGCTCAGGATGTATGTCATGCATAAGCGAAGGAAGTTGGAAGAATTTCTTCCACTGGTAGAGTTTGTTATAACACTCCTATTAGTTGGAGTGATCCAGTAAACAGGGTCCATAACGAACCTGATATGCTAAAAGAGATGGAATAGGAAATGACAACCATCAAGCAAAATTTAAAAATAGCTCAAGAGAGGAAAAAGAACCATGCAGACCAACATGGAGTGCGCAAAGAATTTAAAGTGGTAGATCATGTGTACCTTTGTATTAGACCAAGGAAAAGTTCACTGAGAATTGGGTCTTGTGCCAAGATGGCACCATGGTTTTGCAGGCCATTTCAAGCTTTAGAGAGAATAGGGCTAGTGGCATATAGATTGGCCTTGCCACCTACAGTGAAGGTACATGATGTCTTCCATATTTCTTTTCTTAATAAGTATGTACATGATGCCAATAATGTTGTGGATTACTTTGTGATATAAGTGGAATCTGGGCGAAGGGGGGGCGGAATCCAAACAAAGCCACTGTGCATTCTGGATTGGAGGCAGATTGTGCTCTGAATTTGAGCAATCGAGCAGGTCAAGGTGTAGTGGAGGCACTTTGACTAGATGAGGCCACTTGGGAAATGGATGATCAAATGTGTTGAGAATCTAGGGCATTAAGATTAGGAGATTTCTCTTTGATGATAAATGCTTGTGAATGCTTTTTACTTTTTTAGATTAGAATCTTTTCTTTAGTTATATTATTATAGTTTCTTTTTCATCAAACAACTACAAAATCATAAACAATAAAGAGATGAGACAAAAAATGTAGGCAATCAACCAGAGCCAAAACCTCTCCAACTTGAGAGGAAAACCCAAATGAATTTTTCTTCTTATAGAGACTTCAATTGATGAATACCAAGACCAAGACCCTTGACGCAACCTCCTTTCTATGACCAAGTCACAAGATCCTTCTTCATTGCTTCTTCTTCTTGCTCAAGTCAATACAAGTCAAACTGCCTTCATGCACTGCAATTCTCGGCTGCCCTGAAATTTCGGTTCCTTTCCACAAACCTGTAATTTGTACCTTTGCAATTTCTCACGTGGGAGGTGAGGGAGAGAGTTTAGGGATGATTTCCTCCTTCACTTTACTTGAAGACTTCTCTTGGTGATCTTGATTAGCAAGGGAGCTGGAATGGAGACCCTTTTGATGACTTTCTTAAGGACTAATATGTTACTATTATAGAAACCCTAGTTTCTGCCACATGTGCGAGGTGATTAACCCAAAAATAGTGCTAAATATCTTTACTCTTCTTATCTTCCTTCTCGCTGGTTTGGAGGCTATTCTTCTTGTGATTTTCTTGCGTCTTATCTTGTCTTGGATGCTTGATCGAATTCTATCCTAGGTGAGGTTGAGCTGCCCTATATATAGTGGTTTGCTCATCAAAATAAGCTGACTTCTCCTTGTGACAACGCCGACATGCCTTTTCTGGGATCATCCTTAGGCCGATTTCAAGGATATCATGTGACATGGTCTTGGAGGGTGTTAACAGTGTTGGATCTGCCAACATTCAGGGGATCTCCCCAATATGAGGTCCCAATTAGACCTCACACTGTTTGGTGTGGGAGTCCCATCTAGTATGATGGCCCGGTTGCCAAATACTTAGATATTTTCCTTGGTTCTTATTGTTCATCACATAATGGTACCTTCGAAAAGCAAGGTGAGTGTGCAACGTAACTGTGTCTAGGTTCTCTTATTGCAAAAGGGGGAAGAAAAGTGAGCCTCTAAGTGAGAGGTAATAGTACAACCTAGAAAGAGACACATGTGAACTAGAAAGGTTTGTCCAACATCCAGCGTAATAGTCCACAACGGATGCAACAGTCCTTTAAACCAAAGAATAGGGAAATATATGTCTACCATCCAACGAAGTAGTACACAACGGATGGAACAGTCTTTATAACCAATGAGCGAGAAAGGTTTGTCTAGTATCATGCAGAGTAGTCCACAAGGATGAGATAATAGTGACAACCAATACATCACGTTCCCAACAAGATGAGCACTAAAACAATCGAAATAGGTCAACTATCTTAGTACATGTAAAACAAACATGAATTATGAATGCTCACAGAATAGCCTTACAAACATACATAAGTCATGCATAGAAGCTGGTCTGAAAAGGCTTCTGTATCAACCAAAAGTTCCACGAAACATATTTACATCATACATCATTAGCCCTAGTAGTGGGACATTGGAGCCAATCCTTGCTCCTCAAAGAACTGACTAAAACTCTCTATGCTTTGCAAAAGGAGCCAAGGTGAAAAGTCCATTGCTCATACAATGAGGCGGTATATATAACCAAGGGGTGATGCTTGATCCTTGACTCTTGGACTACCTCATGATTGTTCAACTTCCTATGAATTTTCCACTGACATGACTCTTCATATTCATGTGTGTCCATTGGACTTCCACTTTAGATTACATTCAATTTACAATAGACATGGCTCATAATAGTGATATGGCCTTTGACAACTCATGACACAACTTGACACGACATTGCTGACATGGACTAGCTTGCTAAGGTGGCAATGTCAAGTCGTTGTCGCTGTTGAGTGATAGATGTGTTCTTGGATGTGAATTCTCTTCTCCTCCGCATAGCTTGATGATGTAGGGTCTTCAATGATCTTTGGTCTTGAGAGATGGTTGCATGCATGTGTTCCCTTCACTTGTTCATAATAGGATTCTTTGTCCGTCCAAATGTAAGTCAGTGTTCTAGGATGTCTGCTCCTTCTTCTCCTTCTTCATCGTCTCACCATGCTCCAATAGTGTACATGTTCCTGCAATTCACTCTTGACAGGATGACATCAAATCCAAAAACTCCCTAGTGTAAGGTGATGTACTATCATCCATCGAATGGGTACGGGACAGGTGACACATTGGGAAAGAGGGCCCAGTAACTGCACATTGCGAAACTCCAGGTGACAGGGAGGGACACTGATCATTGAGACTGCAGAGCACAACTCAGGCTTGGCTGAGGAACTCCTAAGCACAGTCATCATTGCCGGGAAAAATTGTGCAAAAGCCACTGGGAGACAAGATTGCACAGCTGAGATGGTCAGTGGCTGATACAGGATGGGACCTTGGAAGGCAGGGCTGCAGTTTTCATAGGCAAGGCAGGACTGGGCAACAGAGAGGCGTGGAGGACAGGTCTGCACAGTTCTTGGGATCAGTAAGTCCCAGTTGAGGGGGGACATTGGGGAGACACTTTGCACAGTTCAGGGAGGCGAGGAAGACTTGGTTCTTTGCGCATTGCGAGGTTCCAGTAGACAGGGAGGAAGCTTGATGAATGATCTTGTGAAATGTGCAATTCAAGTCAGGTTGGGAGAAGTTACTGCACAATTCTGGTGATGAAGGGAGGTTTCTCAGCTCTGGAATTGTGTAGTGCAACTTCCCTAGGGACAGTGACTGCACAGTTCCAGGCAACAGGGTTGCATCACTGAGGGCTGAGATTGTGCAACGCGCAGTTCAGGCGGGGTCTGGTGAGAGTGAGTTGCCCGGTCGGAAGAATTTTAAGAGAAATGGCTAAGTGTGGGAGGAAAATGAACTTGTGAGGAACTTGAAATTGTAATCACACACTTAGCATACTTTGACGACACGACAACATAGACCACTAGCATAACAAGACAAAGCATTTCCCTCTGTGTGACTGTCCCAAAATGAAAAATGACAAGTGCGACACATGAGATAGACTTTAGGATGTCTGTGACAATGCTTGTGCGACAGTGCTTAAAACTGTTTATGAGTGCGAGAGATGTTTACATAACTAGGACAACTCGAATACACAAAGACCAACCTTCGAAATCACCAGAAAAGGACTGCAAGCAAGGTAAACAATCAAACATGCCAAAAGACGACAATTGATCAAACACACAAAAGGGGTGAAAAGACTCTAAGAAAGCTCATGAAATGAACTCAAGTGTTTGTAACAATAAAGAGAAATACCAAGGAAGACTCCAAAATTTAAGTGCAAGCCAAAATTTTGGAGGGTGTTGCAGCCGCTATGACACTGATTGAATACCAACTTCTATGTCTTGGTTCATTTTTAGTGCAGGGCCTTGGTCCTTCATGGAGTATTGATTCATCATGTAGATCACTTTGGCATCCCCACTTGCCCCATGGGCAGAGATGGTTCCCTTTGTATCTTCTCAATTTAACACAACATAAGATTCAACTGCATGACAATGTTTAGAACTGGGGAGGGTAGTTTAGCTCACGAGCCTAAGATTTTCAGAGTATAGTTTTTCATCTCTGATGTTGCTCTGCTGCTAGCAAGCCTGGACATTACCCTGAAGGAGTCATGCAGGAACACATCATTGCTCCACTTCTAGCGAGCTTGGACAGTACCCCGGTGGAGTTGCCTGCTTAATCTCTCTACGCACGAAGCCTTTCTCTTCTTCCGCCTTTATTTATTTTTTAAAAGAGAACTGTGCTTCGACACTTATTTATTTTGGGGCAGAAGAGAGATTCTGATTTATTGAGAGCAGGAGAGGTTGTTTCTTCAGAGAAACATATAAAGACCTCTGATTTAGGTTTTCTCATTTAGATTTCCCCTTCTTCATTTCTAGTAGTTGGATAAGCTTGAAAACACCAAAGTGGAAAAATTGAGTATAGGCATGAGGTTCCCAAGTTGGACACAGGGTCATGGTTGGACCAAAACTCTCCTTACGGACGGATCGTATTTTTCGTTAGAACTTCATCAGCCAAAAGTTACAACCAATACAAAGAAGATGAACACAGGACTGGTCAAGGGCTGTAATGTCAGAAGACTCTTTGAACTGAGCCACACACACACTTGGAAGCCGGAACGCAGTAAGGCACAACACTTATTCACTGATAAGAAAAACAATAGAAAACCAAGAAAACATAACATCAAACACCAAAAGTGTATGTACATAGTGTGGGGCATAACCCTAGATCTCATTGAAAGTAAAATTCTAAGTCTTGTCCATTGACAGGGGGAGAGTCAATCTTCTCGTCAAGTGATTGGACGTGATATGTGTATTGGCAAAGCTTCTCGTGCACTGTGTAAGGACTAATTGACAATGATTGAAACTTAGTTTGCTTGCCTTTTTCCTTGTGGGATTTTTCCCACTTTAAGACTAAGTCACCCACACTAAAGCTAGTCTTCCTTGCAGACTTTCTGTCAAACCATCTTTTGATACAGTGCTAATGGAGTGAAATTTTTTCTTTTGCTTTCAACCTTTCTTCTTGTAACTTGTGTAAAGTTTCCATCCTATGCTGAACTAAGAGACATGACTTGCCCTGGGATTCTTGGGACAACCGTAGAGCAAGGAAGTAGATATTACGTGGGAGGATGGCTTCCTTTCCATACACTAGGAAGTAAGGGGAAGTATTCAGAGAAGGCTTAGGTGTGATTCGGTCAGCCCATAAAACATTCACCAAGGCAGAGTTTCAGTTTCGTTTCTCAGAGAATATGGTCTTTTTTATGATGCGAATGAGGCTCTTATTTGTGGATTTGACAAGACCATTCCCATGTGGATAATAGTTAGCAGAATGTTTCAAGATAATACCATTTTCCAATGCAAAATCATAAATATTTAATGAATAAAAGTACGTTGCATTGTCAAAAACAAGTGACTTAGGAACACTGAACCTGGAAATGATATTGTGCTGCAGAAAGATGATGAATTCCTGATCATTCATTTGTTTTAGCGGAACTTCCTCTCTTCACTGCATGAAATAATCTGTAGCATTCAAAATATAGCGATGTTTCTTCGACGAATGTGGGAAAAATTCCCCAATGATATCCAAGCCCCACTGTTGGAATAATTCTTCCACTGCAACAGGGTGTAACAGCGCTGCTGACTTACGATTTCTGTGAGTGGACCTTTGTCAGACCGGACACTTGTGGGTGTAGGCATGAGCATCCTTGAATAATTTAGGCCAGTAGAGACCGACTTGCATGACCTTGTGCACTATCGTGTTACCCGCAAAGTGTCCCCTGGCTGGTCCATCGTGGAGATCACGTAAACCTTATTTGAATCTTGTCCCTCTAGGCACCTGAGCAATATCCCATTATGGTTCTTTCTGTATAGCACCCCATGCACCAGCTGGTATGATAATTCTTTGAGTTAGAATGCCCTCTTCTGCCACATGGAAAAATGAGAGGGCATGGTGCCATGCTCAAGGTACCAACACACATTTGCATACCAAGAGTTTTCGTCTGAAGTGGGAGAGGCTCACTCAACATTGTACATTTCTATTTCTTGCTACCAGCCTACAAGTTCTTCTTCTTTCTCTTGTGTGTTGACCGCTTACGCTGTTAACTTACAAAGACCATGGCCTTAATGGTGTGAACATGTTTGATGTCAAGATCGTACTCCTGTAATCCGGTCATCTAGTTCGCCCTTCTCTCACCCATCTCTTACTAAACAAGCAATGATATGACTGCTCAGTGTGGAACAAAGATATTGCAATGGTTTTTCAACAAGTAGGGTCTGAAGTGCTTTACCGCCTTGTATACTGCATAAGCTTGTTTGTCTACAATGAGATAGTTGAGCTCTGGTCCTTGCAGGGTCACACTCATGAAGAAGATGGGTTGCTCTGTTAGGTCCCTATACTACTAGTGTAACCCCTTATTGTTATTAGTACAACCCCCTTATTATAGTGTTTTGCCCATGTAGTCCCCATATTGTTATTATTGTGCCCCATAGAAGCCCACTATTGTTATTATTGTGCCCTTACATTATTATTTTTATGTCGACTTTGATTATATTATGACCCCTTAGACTCCTATATATAGAAATGAGGTCTTGTCATTTGTATCATCCAATGATTGTTCATTTGTGTAATGTAAAGGAGGTTTCCCCCTCGAAGAGGCTTATTTCTAAGGCATTTATCTATCTTTTCTATATTTTTGTGCGCTGATTTTATAACATTTGGTATTAGAGCTTTGGATTCTAGGGTTTCGCTGCTCCAAACAGGCCATCGTGGAATTTTCGATGTAATTTTTTTCTGCTACATTTCAAAAGCTAAAAAAAAAACCCACTTGAGATGAAGTTGTCTTGAACCTTGGGTCCGAATTTCAGATCTTGTCTTGCTATATTTTCAGAGATATGATATAAAGAATTTAAGGTTTGTGCAAGCTTCAGAATTTCATCTAAAACAGGTCACCGTGGAATTTTCGCTATAACTGATTCGCTACAAAGTTTCAGAAGCTACAAGAAAAACCCATTTGAGAATAAATCAATTTGAAACTCAGGTCCGAATTTCAAATCTTGACTCTATAGTTTCAGATATATGATCTGAGGAAGTTAGGGTTTTTGCAGACTCCCGAATTACATCCTAAACATGTGACCTTGGTAAAATCGTCCTAACGTTCTCAACGTTCTCTCTGAGCATCAGATTGAAATTTCGTAAGAAGTTACAGAAAGAGGACGAGCTATATTTTGTTTGGGTATAATTTTCAGAACCTAAGGTTGAAATAGTGACACGTGGCACGTCGTACAAGTTCACTTTACTGAACTAATCTATAATATGGTCATCGCAGAGATTGGGAATAAATATTTCTTCGGGAATCCAATTGCGATCCGACTTGCAGAGTTAGAAAGTGGACTCAGAGGGATATTACAGGTTGAAATTGTAGAACTTAAAGATCTGAAATTACATAGTTACAGTCATTTCAAAATCGAGCTCCTAAAATCAAGAAAAAGCGATGAGGAAGTTTGAAGGCAAGGATCTGGTAAATTGGATACTACATATGGAGAAATATTTTGATCTACATGGTGTACCACTGTTACAAAATGTACGTATTGCATCTAATTATTTAGAACCGAATCAATTTTTATGGTATAAAGGGCTTTGTTCTCGTAAACCACTTGTTACGTAGTCAACTTTCACGGAGGAAATGATAGCACATTATGAGGATACAATGAGAAACACCTTCTTTAGCCAAGTGATAAATCTCAAACAAAAGTGTTTAATGGTATACCTTATTGAGGACTTTCAAAACTTGAATATAAGGGAAAATGATATTCCAAAGAGGCAGAGGATTGATGTCTCCACAAGGACTTTAAAGGATAACATTCAACATGAGGTTCGTCTTTGGGAACCTGATTCATTGGAGAAGGCATTCAGGTTGGCAAGAAAAGTAGAAAGGAAAATTATAGCAACAAGGAAGTCTACCCTTCACTACTATAAATATGGAAGTGTTGTTTCTCCTAGCCTTCCACAACCTACAAGGTTTACACCACAACAATTGGAAGAAAAAAGAGGAAAAGGGCTTTGTTACAATTGTGATAACAAATACATTAAAGGTCATAAGTGTGCTGAGAAGAAATAATTTTACATTGATTTTGGAGAGGAGGAAGAAAATGATCAGGAAACATCAAAAGAAGAGGATATACACCAGGAATCAACCCCAGAGAAAGAAGAAATGAATCTGACCATATGTTGTGAAGCATTGGCAAGAATTACCACTCCTCAAACTCTCAAGATGGAAGGACATATCAAGAAGAAAAAAGGTTCAAGAAGTGAAAGGTCACATCGAGAAAGAAGAAATGAATCCGACCATATCTTGTAATGCATTTGCCGAAATTACCACTCCTCAAACTATCAAGATAGAAGGACATATCAAGAAGAAAAAGGTAACAGTGTTGATTGATTTGGGCAATACCCATAATTTTATTCATTGTAAGATAGCCAAGGAATTGAATTGCTTCCTATATCCAGCGCCAGAGTGTCGAGTGATGATTGGAAGTGGAGGAAGCATAAATTGCTTTGGAAAGTGCCATAATATCAAGCTATCCATGAGAGAATATGTATTGAATAGCCCAATGTTTTCCATTCCAATGGTTGGCGCTGATGTTGTATTAGGAGTCCGATGGCTACAATCCTTGGGTACAATAGCTTTTAATTTTCAAGAACTTCCATGATATTTTCTTTGGAAGGAAAGGAAGTTGAATTAAGGGGCATCATAGGGAAACCGGGAAAGATAATCATCTCTAACGGAATGACAAAGCTTCTAAAGAAAGAAAAATTGGGTGTAATTGCACAATTATGTTCGCTAGAGGTTCCCACATCGAAATCTTCTATTTCTCCAGATCTCCAAATATGCTTGGACAATCATTCCAAGGTATTTGAGACTCCCAAAGGCCTCCCACCTATTCGTCATCATGATTATGCTATTCATTTGATTCGAGGAAGTGTTCCTCCAAATATCAGACCTTACCTAATGAGAAGACACTTAAAGGTAAAAACGGATCATGATAGTCTTAAATACTTTTTAGAACAAATATTATATTCAAAAGAACAACAAAATTGGGTCACAATGATGTTGGGTTATGAGTTTGAAATCATCTACAAAAAAGGGGAGAAAAATGTTGTTGCAAATACACTCTTAAGAAAGGATGAGGATGTGAAAGCATTGTTTTGTGCCATTTCCATTATCCAATTAGACTGGATAAACGAATCAAAGGATGAATGGAACAATGACGAATAAGTGTGGATGCTCATTCAAAATTTGCAGAAGATCCCAGTTCAAACAATATTGCCAGAACTTGACAAGGAAGAAAAAATCATATTGGAACCTAAAGCAATCACAGAAACAAGAACCCGACATCTACGAAATCAATCAATTTTAGAGTATCTCATCAAGTGGAAGAACTTACCTGCTGAAGATTCCACATGGGAGGACAAGAATTTTATACAGGAGCATCAAGAACTACTCAAGCGTTGAGGACAACACTTTTTGAAAGAGAGGGGCATGTTAGGTCCCTATACTACTAGTG
>APFE031524071.1:0-10118 GCA_000404065.3 Pinus taeda | reverse complement strand
TCAGTTTGCCCATCAGATTGAGGATGATAAGATGAACTATGAGCTAACTGAGTACCGAGACAAGAAAATAATTCTGTCTAAAAATTTCCAGTGAAAATGGGATCTCTGTCAGTTACAATAATCTTTGGGTTTCCATGTAGCTTTTGAATTGTTTCCATAAATGCAGTAGAAACTGTACTGGCTTTGAATGGATGTGATAATGCACAAAAGTGTGCATACATGGTAAGTCTGTCAACTACCACCATGATGACACTCTTTCCCTTAGACTTGGTTAAACCTGTGATAAAATCCATTGAAACCTCCTCCCAACGTTGGCTTGGAATGGATAAAGGTTGTAATAGACTCAGGGTCTTAATTACTTCAACTTTTTGTTGACAAATCAAACATTATGCCACAAACTTTTGAATATCCGATTTAAGGCCCTCCCAAAAAAATTCCTTCTTAACCCTGTGGTAACTTTTTAAAAATCCTAAGTGCCCTTGTAAGGGAGAAGTGTGCAATTCCATAAGAATCTTTTGTTTGAGATGGGAATTCTTACAGAGGTATACGCAATATTTGTACCATAACGAATCAATTTACCAGCTAAATGTATCAGATGTACTAGAATCTTGTTGTAACTTTCAAATAAGTGTCCACACTTCTTCATCATTCTTCCATTCCTCGCTTCGTTTATCCAACCTTGTTGGATAATAGAAATGGCACACAACAATGCTTCAGCAGCCCCATCCACTCTTGAGAGTGCAGCTGCAACCACATTTTGCTTCCCTTTTTTGTAGATGATTTCAAAGTCATAACCCAACATCTTTGTGACCCACTTTTTTTACTCTTCAAAGGATAATATTTGTTCTAAAAAGTATTTAAGGCTATCATGATTCGTTTTTACCTTGAAGTGTCTTCCCATTAGGTAGGGTCACCATTTCTTAAGTTGCTTTGTGTAAAAAATTTCCCTTGATTGGATGAATTTCAAAAGCAATGGGTCTTTCATCTTGCATTAAAACAACACAAATTCCATTTCTTGAAGCATCACATTCCATAATAAAGGTTTTTGTGAAGTTCGGTGTAGCTAAGACTGGTGCTTGGCACATTGCTTCTTTAAGATGTTCGAAGGCCTTTGTTGCTTTCGAAGTCCATGAAAATGCATCTTTCTTCAATAATGTTGTTATAGGTGTTACTATTCTCCCATAATTCTTAACAAACTTGCAATAATACCCTGTGAACCTGAGAAATCCTCACAGATGCTTTATGGATGTGGGGATTTTCCACTCCTTAATGGCTGTAATTTTGCTAGCGTCTACCTTAACTCCTTCATGAGATACAATATGACCTAGATATTCCACCTCTTGTACTCCAAATAAACGTTTGGATATTTTTGCATATAATTGTTTCTCCTCCAATAGTTGGAGCACCCTATCAACATGTTCAACATGATCCTTCTAAGACTTGCTGTAGATTAGTATATCATCAAAAAATACTAACACAACTTTTCTAACAAAGGGTTTGAAAATGGAATTCATCAAACCTTGAAATGTAGAAGGTGCATTGGTAAGGCCAAAATCCATGACCAAAAATTCATAATGACCCTCATGAGTTCTAAATGCTATTTTTGGAAAGTCTTCAATCTTCATTCTGATTTGATGATATCCTGAATGAATATCCAAATTGGTGAAGTAAATTGATCCATGTGATTCATCCAGTAATTCATCAATGACAGGAATGGGAAACTTATCTTTAATAGTGAGATTGTTGAGCTCCCTATAATTCGGACACAAGCACCATGATCCATCCTTCTTGCGCACCAATACTACTGGAGCAGAGAAAGTACTCTGATTGGGTTGAATTATACCAACCTCTAACATTTCTGCAACCATACGTTCAATTTCACTCTTTTGGGCATAGGGATATCTGTATGACCTGATATTTGGAGGAAAACTTCCTGGAATCAGATGAATAGCATGATCATGATCACGAATAGGTGGGAGACCTTTGGGAGTCTCAAATACCTTGGAATGATTGTCCAAGACTTTTTGGAGGTATGGAGAAATAGATGATTTCGATGTGGAAACATCTAGCGAACATAATTCTGCAATTACACCTCTTTCTTCCTTTTTTAGAAGCTTTGTAATACCATTAGAGTTTCCCTGTAATACCCCTTATTTCAAATTCCTTTCCTTCTATAGAAAATTTCATGGAAAGTTATTGAAAATTAAAAGCTATTGTACCCAAGGGTTGTAGCCATTGGACTCCTAGTGCAACATCAGCACCTCCCACTGGAATTGAAAGTATTGGGCTAGTCAATACATATTATCACACGGATAAATTCATATTAGGGTACTTTCCAGAGAAATTTATCATTCCTCCATTTGCAACCATCACTTCACACTCTGGTGTTGGATATAGGAAGCAATTCAATTTATTTGCTATCTTACAATGAATAAAATTGTGGGTACTTCCTGAATCAATCAACACTACTACCTTTTTCTTCTCGATTTGACCTTCTATCTTGATGGTTTGAGGAGTGGTAATTCCAACCAACACATTACTAGATATGGTCGAATTCACTTCTTCTTTATCTAGGCTTTTTTCCTAGAGTGTATCTTCTTCTTTTGACCTTTCTTGCTCCTTTTATTCTTCCTCTTCACAATCTATGTAGAATAATTTCTTCTCAACAAACTTATGACCTTTAGTGTATCTCCTATCACAACTGTAACAAAGCCCTTTTTCTCTTTTCTCTTCCAATTATTGTGGTGTCAACCTTATAGGTTGTGGAAGACTAAGAGCAACAACACTTTCATATTTCTAGTTGTGAGTGGCATGCTTCCTTGTTGCCATAATTTTTCTTTCCATTTTTCTTGCTAACCTAAATGCCTTCTCTAATGAATCAGGTTCCCAAAGGCGAACATCATGTTGGATATTATCCTTTAAAGTCCCTATGAAACACATCAATCCTTGCTCCTTGGAATTTTTTTACCTTATGTTCAATTTTTGGACTCTTATGTGCTCAAGTTATTGAACCCTTTTGTTTGAGACTTATCAATTGGCTAAAAGAAGTGTTGCTTTTTGTATCCTCATAATGTGCTGTCAATTCTTCCATAAAAATTGCCCAAGTGATAATTTGTTTACAAGAGCAAAGCCATTGATACCATACAAATTGATTTGGCTCCAAATATAAAGTTGCAATATGTACCTTTTGTGTGTTTTGCACATTATTGAGATCGAAAAATTGCTCCATCTGTAATATCCATGTTGCGGGGTCCTTGTCATCAAACTTCCTCATATCGATTTTTGGAATATGGTGGGTTTTCTATCCAACATTAGAGTCTATGAAATCATGATTAACATTTCTTTTGTTCGCATCATGCGTTTCCTTTACTACCCTTTAACCATTAGTAAGTATTTCATGTAGAAAATTTGTCAAATCTGTCTTCAAATCTGCCATGCCTGCCTTCAAATCTGTCTTCAAAATCTATATTCAAATCATCCATCTTAGCTTCCGTGCCCTTTATCTTATATTCCATGCCATTTATCTTAGCTTCTATTAGCTTTTTTTAGAGTGACATTTGTTTCACTTGGTCTTGTAATTTTGATATATCATGTAGCATTTCTTCCTCTTCTTCATGATTCATGATTCATACTAGGTGTTTGAATTTTATTTCCTTGGGGCATCAATTATCGATAATAATGCTCTACTATGCCCTTTAAATTGCTTCAAAATAATTTCTCAAACCAAGATTAAGAAAAAAATTTAAAAACTCTACACATAGTTTTTCACTTTGTAGGAGCTTGATATTGCCTCTGTTGTATCTCTGTAATTTTGGATCATCTAGCTATTAAATTGTGACCTGTAGTAGCCCTCTATGTCCTATTTCCAATGCCCCCAGTCTGATCCAAATTGGATTCTCCAATGAAGAGTTATGCTAAATCTCCCACAGTGACCTGATTATAGACCAATTTAGTAGAGAAAAATTGTACAAGAAGCTACAGTCTATCCTATTTCTATGCCTTCCTACAAAATTTCAATCCAATGCTCAAAGAGAAGGTTATGAAGATTTTACCCAGGTCACCTCTTTGGAATATAATTCAGGAGTCTGCAAAAAGGCCAAATTCGTCAGATCATATCTTTGCAAATATAGTGCGAAAAGCTCCAAAATTTGGACCCAAGGTTCAGACCGATTTCCTCTCAAATGGTTTTTTTTTTTTCACTTCTAAAACATTGCAGAAACAAAGTAATAGTGAAAATGCCACGATGACCTATTTGGAGCACTGAAACCCTAGAATTCAAAGCTCTGATACCAAATGTTATGAAACCAGCTCACGAAAGGATAGAAAAGATAGATCAACGCCTTAGAATTCAGCCTCTTCGAGGGGGGAACCTCCTTTAAATTACACAAATGAATGATTCTTTGATGATTCAAATGACAAAACCTCCTTTCTATATATAGGAGTCTAAGGAATCACAATATAACCCAGCCGACCTAACAATAATAATATAAAGGCACAAAAACAACAATAGAGGGATTCTATGGGGCACAGTAATAACAATATGGGAACAATAGGGGCACAACAATATTAATAAGGGATACAACTACAATACTATTGGGGTAATTACTAGTATTATAGGAATCTAACAGTCCGTCATGGGCTTGAGCTGTGTCAGTTGGATGATTTCAGCTTTCAGCTATCTAGTGAATATGACATCGGTCAATGCTGGCACCATTTTCTCCATAGAAGTGGTTAGGCATTACAGGTTCATCCACTGGCTATGAGGTTTTACCAAATGTCGCCAATATGCTTCCTAGTTTAAACTGGTCATTTGCCTAATTGCTTATGCTTTTTCTTCTATTGTCTGTCTCCACTATATTTCAAGCTATTTTACATCAGGAACAAAACCCGAAATGGATTTTGCCACAAGGTTGGCACTATGTGAATTTTAATTAATATTTTCAATGACATTGTTTGTTGCTATTGCCACGTTTGTTGTTGCATTTTCTACCTCTTTTAGCGAAGAAATCCGGTTTGGAAATAAGATTTCTTTATGCGACTCCTATAGTTTAAGCAAGTCAGCTTTTCTCCCATCTTCTGAATTCTGCAAGGTGATGAAGTCGGAGACTTTTTTCAAGATTTCATCATATTCAAATCTCATTTCCATGACTTTACCTGTCAATTTGTCGATGGTTTCACATAAGAATTCGATTGTGAAATCTTTTGGCATAATAGTTCTTTTTGGTTCATAAGATGGGAGTTAAGGTCAAGTGCTGCAATAATAAAATAATCAATTTTTCAATCATCTTTATGTAGATCATTTATTCCTTGTATTTGTGCTTTCATCTCTACTAAGCCGGTTTGATGTTTTATTTTCATTTGCTCGAACTCTTGTTGTAGGTTATCTAATTGTATCTCTACCCATTGGTCAGATTTTTCTTGTTGTAATTTTTTTTCAAGTGAAAAATTTTTATCTTCTTTTCCTTGAAGAAACATGTGCACCTCTGTTGCTTTGTCAATGGTCGTTGTAGCATATGCACCTACAAACTGTGAGAGTCTAGTAAGGTGGGCGGACAGGTCAATGGGTGAGTCTTTCCAGAGAACATCCATTGGTTCATTATCAAGGGTAGTAACAACTCTAGAATCCAACTTCCTTTTCTTCCTTTGTCTTTTAACAATGGATTTGTGTTGTGGGATATAAAACACATCTAGAGGGGAAATCTCCTCTATTCTCAAAACAATTATAGAGGTGGGGGTAACAGGGATGTGTTCTACCTCTTGAGTATTTACAGTCTCCTCTATTGTAATTTCTTGATTTGCTTTCTGTTAAAGAATTGAGGCTTCTGTGACCCATATCAATTTAGAGAGGAATCTTCGACGAGAATCACATAGAGATATTTTTGTCAACGCGTTTCGAGCCAACCAGTGTGGTCCAATGACCAAATTTCCAGATTAGGTAACGACTAAAATGATAACAGCTAAATTGAGAAGGGAACGACTAGTTAGACTATGAAGGGCATAATTTATTTAAATAAATAAGTTCAGTTATTAATTTCTTTATAAATGGAAAATTTTATAATTGCAACTATATGTTAATATATTATAATCATAAAATAAATCAAGTCATAGAGAATAGTTGATTATATTTTCATTAAATATAAGTTAAAGGGACATTTAAATCTTAATTTAAATTAAGAAAATAAATGAATAAAATAATTAGTTATGAAAGATATTTATACATATTAGTTAGTTGAATAAGTTAAAAATAGAATAATCTATAAATAATTAATTCTATTTTAAAATATAAGCTAAAGGACATATATTTATGAATATATATTGAAATAAATAGATTAGTATCATATTCGTAGTCAAAGAGTATCCTTATAAAAATACTAGAGAAATTACAATATTAATTAAATTTTTAGTAAAAATAGTTAAAAAATAAAATTAAAATAAAGAAAAAAATTAAAATTAAATTAAAAATTAAAAAATTTATAGTCAAAAATAAAACTTTAATAGTGAAAAATAAATATTAGAGAATTCAAGTATTAGAAAATTACAATAAAATAAAAATGAATGAATGAATAATAATAATAATAATAATATAATAATAATAATAATAATAATATTAATATTAGTTTAAAAGTCAAAGAGTTTAAATATATAAATATTAGAGAATTCAGGTATTAGAAAAAATTACCATATTTAAAAAAAAAAAATACTTAAGCGAGAAAACAACTAGGAGAAGAGGGTTGGGACCCAGCAATTACTGATCTTCCAGCCATCCTCTCTATTGAGATTGTTTGGTCTTTTTTCAATCTCAAGGGCTTCCCTAAATTTCCGGTGATGGAATTGCGACACTCTAGCAATGACATTAGCTTCTTTGATGCAGACATGATGATTGGTTTTCTCCACATGCTCTGCTAAAGCGGAAGACTTAGTTCTCATATGCTTGAGGTCAGCTGCGTGCTCACTAATCCTTTTGTTAATAGAGTGACCAGTCTCATTGATATAGGGGTTCCCACAAGAACAAGGAATAATATAAACACCTTTCATGTCCTTGGGGTCGATAGGATCCTTCACAGATCTGAGGGACTTACGAATGGTGTTAACAGGTCTAAAGGTTGCGGGGACATTATACTTATTAAGAATCCCCGCAATCCTATCTGTGGTGCCTTGGACATAAGCAAGATGGACACCAGGAATCTATTCCTTAGGTTCTCTTCTAGATAACGAATTCTTAGTTGCTTTGAGGAAAGCCTTTTGTCCCAAATGTCTGCCATAACTGTTCTCAACAAAGACATTAAGGAGATGGGACTTCTCCTCCTCGAAGCTCCTTTCATCAAAGATCCTTAAGGCACGAGTCACTAAGGTGTAGAGAACACCCAACTTCCGGGCAGGGAAATGGTGGGAACTAGCATGAAGATATTGCTCCGTATGAGTTTTCTTGTGAAACACTCGGTAGGAGAGGGAACATCCTCATTCTTCGAGATAAGTATATCAAGGAACAAGAGACAACCATTGATTTCTTGTTCCTTAGTGAACTTGATGGGTGAGGATTGATTATTGAGATGATTGAAGAAGAGATCTAACTGCTCTTGGCCGTGAGACTAGATGACATTAGTGTCATCCACATATCACTTCCAAAGCTTGGGCAGGAGATGGGCTAAGTTCAGAGCCTTGGATTCAAAATCCTCCATAAAATGATTAGCAACAACAGGGGATAGGGGTGAGCCCATGACAACTCCACAGTTTTGTTCAAAGAACTCACCTTCAAAACTGGAAAAGGTTGAAGTGAGGCAGATCTCAACTAACTAAGCGGTATCAGGATCACTTAGACAATTGATAACTTCCATGGCCTCATTTATAGGGATGCACGTGTAGAGGGAAACAACATCAAAACTGGCAAGAATGTCTCCAAAGTCTAGCTTGATGTCCTTGAGCTCCTCAATAAAAGAATCTGAGTCTTTAACGAAGGACCCTGTGTAACCAACTAAGGGTTTAAGCTTCAAGGCAAGGAACTTAGTAAGAAGATAGGTCAGACCTCCAATGGTGTTGACAATGGGCCTAAGGGGAGCTCCTTCCTTATGAATTTTCGGGAGTCCATAGATCTAGGGGTGATCGGATTGCTCTCAATGAGTTTATGGTGCAAGGGACTCACTGAGTTTCTGGATTTAATAGCAAGAGCCACAATCCTAGAGATCTTCTTCAACGGGTTTTTGGGAAGCTTCTTATAACTTCCACTATTATGAAGATGATGTAACGTTTTGTTTTGGTAGTCTTGCCTGTTAAGAATGACAACATCCCCACCTTTGTCAGCTTTTAGAACAATAATATCTTTGTTCTCATTTAAGGATTTCATGGCGTCAAATTCATCCCTGCTAAGGTTGCTCTTAGGAGGCTTAGCCTTCCTTAGGATGACAGCACAATCTTGCCTAATAGTGTTCTTAATACTATCAGGTAAACCACAAATCCCAAATTCTATGTCACAATTGATGTCATCCACATGGATCTTCTTAGGAGCCAAAGCAAAGTTTAGACCTTTCCTTAAAACTTTAAAAACAGGAGGGGAAAAAGAAAAACCAGATAAATTGATAACTTTATTATCAATATGAGAGGAAGGGGGAGGATTAATATTTATATGACTCTTCCTAGATTTAGAGTTATTGTTAATCAATCTCTTATTCCTAGAACAATAATTATTTACTCCCTCCTTACTATTAATAAAATTATTATCAGTATTCTTATTTCTAATATCATTATTATTTTTGTTACCACCAAAGCAATTAATCCTACTATTCTTATTATAACTATTAATAACTTCATTATTATTATTAATATTATTATTTATAATGTTATCATTATTAATAATATTGCAAATGCTATTATTATTATATTTTTAAATATTATCATTATAATCAAATTATTAATACTATTGCAAATATTATTACTATTATAATTTATAATATTATTAATAATTATAATTGTTATTACTATAATATTCAATTCAACCTTCTTTTTATTATCCAATAAAATTCTTTTTGTTACTACCAAAGAAACTAATCCCACTATTCTTAATATAAACTATTAATAACTTCATTGTTATTATTATATTATTAATCAATTCATTATTTATTATTATTTATAATGTTATCATTATTAATGATATTGCAAATACTATTATTATTATAATTGTTATTACTAATAATATTAAATTCAACATTCTTTTTATTATCAATAAAACAGTGCTCCGCCTCATTCATTACCAAGCCATTACGATCATTAACCGGATTACTAGACTTACCTGAGAGGTCGAAGGAAGAGTTAGCCTTACCTACGTAGGAGCTGCTCGAAGACTGATAGAGCTCGCAGGGAATCAGACGATAATCCACCCGTGTGTTAGAATTGGCAGAGGGGACCAGGGGATCCACGTTCTGCACGCTGGTCATCGAAAACAAGCCTCTGGAACCCGAATCTAATGAGGGATGATTGGACTGCGTTGAAGGATCAGCAATAATCAATCATCGGTCATCAAGTTCACTAAGGAACAAGAAATCAATGGTTGCCTCTTGTTCCTTGATATTCTTATCTCGAAAAATGAGGATGGTTCCCTCTCCCACCGAGTGTTTCGCAAGAAAACTCATACGAAGCAGTATCTTCATGCTAGTTCCCACCATTTCCTTGCCC
This sequence comes from Pinus taeda, assembly GCA_000404065.3. NCBI lineage: Eukaryota > Viridiplantae > Streptophyta > Pinopsida > Pinales > Pinaceae > Pinus > Pinus taeda. Next base: position 452 of record APFE031524071.1, on the reverse strand, counting down.
AGAAGTTGGGTGTTCTCAACACCCTAGTGACTCGTGCCTTAAGGATCTCTAATGAAAGGAGCTTAGAGGAGGAGAAGTCCCATCTCCTTAATGTCTTTGTTGAGAACAGTTATAGCAGACATTTGGGACAAAAGGCTTTCCTCAAAGCAACTAAGAATTCGTTATCTAGAAGAGAACCTAAGGAACAGATTCCTGGAAAGGATTAGTGAGCATGCAGCTGACCTCAAGCATATGAGAACCAAGTCTTCTGCTTTAGCAGAGCATGTGGAGAAAACCAATCATCATGTTTGCATCGAAGAAACTAATGTGATTGCTAGAGTGTCGCAATTCCATCACCGAAAATTTAGGGAAGCCCTTGAGATTGAAAAAAGACCGAACAATCTCAATAGAGAGGATGGCTAGAAGATCAGTACTTGTTGGGTCCCAGCCCCCTCCTCCTAGTCGTTTTCTCG
>APFE031524065.1:0-19287 GCA_000404065.3 Pinus taeda | reverse complement strand
AGTTGTGGGAGATATAGAACATGATCCAGAAGAAAGTCTGGAAGACCAGATAGTTTAAGCCTGATTGTGCCAAGCCCTGATGGCTTGATTTTTGATTGATCTGCAAAGTATATTGCTCCGTCAACATTGTCAGTGAAATCTTCAAAAAAATCTTTTCTATGAGTCATGTGACAGGTTGCTCCTGATCAAGCAACCAATCATTTTTCCAGGAAGCAAGTGAAGCATTAAACAAATCTTCATTTACTCCAATGTTACATTGTGCCTCAACATAGTGAGCAGATTCAGGTGCTTTACCTTTGTATGTATCATCAGTTTTACCTTTCTGTTGGTTTCTTTTCTGCTCAATTTTGTCCCATGGTAGCTTGCATGTAGAGGCATCATGTGATCCATTTATTTTGCAGTGAATATAGTGTAAATATGCCTTTTCTCCTTGAGAATGTCTTCCCCCCGTGCCTCTGAAATATCTTCCTCTTCCTCTTCAACCACCTCTTCCTCTTGTAGAATCTTGAGCAGGATGCTTTTCTTTATGAGCAAGGCACAGAGCCTCTTTAGAAGATTCAGGGGCTGTCTTCTTTCCAAAAGCTTTCTCTCTTTCAGCAAAATTTTTCACAAGAGAGTCAAAGGTTATATCTTTGAGATTTCCATTTGCTTGCAATGACTCAAGATAAATTGAGTAAGTATGATAAAGTGCCTTGAGAAAAGCGATAAGAGGAATATCCAATTCAACCTTAGTGGATTTGATATCATGCATTGTAGATTTTACTTCAGATGCAAGAGCAAGAGGATCATTATTTTGTAGTTCAAGAGTGAAGAGTTTAATCATGAGTTGGACAACTTCAAGTGTAGAATGTGAGTCATAGAGTTCTTTCAACTTTTGTAAGGCTTCAAATGCAGTTGAATATGATGAAATATGGCAACTCACCTCTTAATTTACAGATGCTGCGATTAATGCATAAGCTTTGCTGTTCTTGTTTTCCCAAATGACGAGCTCTTTGTCTGAGGTAGGCTGTATTGGGTCATTGTCTCCTTCTCCGACACACACTCCTTTCCATAACTCATTGAAAATGAGGGTGTGCTTTATCATCCGGGACCATTTAGGATAGTTCTCCTTGCCAGTGAGAACTATTCCCACCATGGATATGATTGAATACATTCTGTAAAAAAAAAACTTTTGCTGATAGAAAAAATAATTCTGCCAATATACAGTAAAATTGTACTCAAAAGGGAATTCTCAAAAGATTTAAAATCCACCATATGACCCATATAAATCCATCATTATAAAAATCCACCTCATATAAACCTCATATAAATCTCATATAAATTTTATATAAATACACCATATAAATCTCATATAAGTTTTATATAAATCCATATAAATCCACCATTATATATGCATATAGCATACGTCCCCTTTTAAAAAACTCAATTACCATGTGACGGCATCCAACGTTCAACTATATGGCACCATTGCAATAACATACGTTGGCCCCAGCTACACACAAAGATATAGTTGGAAATCAACAACGTCCTTGGCATCCTGCGAAATACACACCTAATGGTCGACCTCGTGAAATTAACAACATTGCTCAGACCTCAGTCCTTAATGCTGGTTTTGCACCCCAAACAGCAATGGATGGATCTGCATCTGTTGCTCGAGCAAGTTCTGTGATAGCAAGAAATCAAGCAACAGAGGGGTGGAGCATTTTTCTAGCTGCTGCAACACCACAACAACAGAAGCATCCAGAATTGAGACTTGGCAAACGGTGTGTGGGCAGCATAAATGTAAGGCCAACGTTCAACGATTTGAAGGAATATTAGAACAGGGTACAAAACTTTGTAACACAACTCTGAAACCCACACCAAAACAGATAACAAAACCTTCAACTAAAATAATAGCTCGATACCTCTTTGCCAGAACATGACTGATCTACTTATAAAGACTGCTTCCAGCGAAAATTGCTTCAAAAAAAATAGAGGTTAGTGCTCCAAATGACTCAGTGGTACATCTTGACCATATTCATGTAGCCGCTGCATATGAAACACTGCTCCCTCCTGACGCAGAGCGTTTTGTCCCCTTTCAAAGCGTATATCAGTGTTTATTTATAGTGGTAAACAGTGGTAATGGCGGAGTAATTGAAGAGTGCCGGTCGTGGGTTGAAACTCATAGTGAATCCATGCGTATAACACACAGCAAGATGGAACTCACACACAATGAATACATTAAACAATGAATGAGATTTTGCAGGGATATGACAGAGATGTCAGCCTGCAGAACATGGGCAGAATATAAGTAGAATATGCAGGAGGGAGTTACAAAGTAGAGGGAAACTAAAAAAAGGTGCTGGCTCTGATACCATGTCAGGCCAGGCAGTAACTCCATTAAGAAAAAACTGATTCGTGTTTATTATTCCATCAGGTAGGTCTATTATATACATGAGGGAGAGACTGTTTAGTTCATCTCCCGATGACTATTCATATTTCTCATTTATTTATTTACATATATTTACCCAATCACAAGGATTAGGTGTCAACAGGAATAGGTACCCAATCCCACAGATTGATGAACTTTTGGACCAGCTCAAGGGGGTAAAATACTTTATAAATATTGGCTTGAAGTCTAGTTATCACAAGGTGCCTATCAAACCCTCTGATGTGTGGAAGACTACCTTCAAATCCAAGGAGGGCCTTTTTGAATGGTTGGTCATGCCTTTTGAGTTGACGAATGCCCCTGTAGCCTTCATGATATTGATGGAAGAAATCTTGTGACCTTTCACCAATGCATTCGTGGTGATATATTTAGATGATATATTGATCTTCAGCTAGAGTTGGGAAGAGCATGTCCACCATATTTGATAGGTCCTTCAAACCCTGCGACAACACAAGTTATGTGCCAATTTGGAGAAATACACTTTTGGCATGACCTAGGTTAAATATCTGGGGTACATCATTGATGAGCATGGTGTGCATGTAGACCCAGCCAAGATACAAGTCATTCGGGATTGGCCAGCCCCAACCACTCTAACAAAGCTCTATATCTTTCTGGGTCTTTCCAATTTCTACTGCAGGTTCATGTCGGGGTTCTCTCATATCACTTGGCCTTTAAGTCAAGTCACCAAGGGTAGAGCAAAAGCAAAGTTTTTTTGGTCTGAAACCCAACAAAAGTCATTTTCCAAGTTGAAGCATCACCTTTGCTCTACACCAGTGCTCACATTATCAGACCTACAACAACCATTTGAGATTGAGACAAACACCTCTGACTATGCTATTGGTGTAGTTCTTAATCAGCAGGGGCATCTAGTGGCTTACCACCTTGAGACACTTTCAGCCATAGTCTGAAATTATCCCACTTATGAAAAAAAAATGTATTCCATTATGCATGCCTACTATCAATGGATGCATTACATTTTGGGGAAGGAAACGCTCATCCACATAGACCACCAATCCCTGCAGTTCATACACACACAAGGGAAGTTGCAGAATGATCACCATCAGAAATGGTCCACATACCTAAAACAATTCCATTTGAACATTAAGTATATGAAGGGAAGCACCAATAATGTTGTAGAACCAAACACCAGTCATGGCACTAATCATTATGCTCGACTCTTATGGGAACAAGACTTCGGGTGGCCACATATTTACAAGTGATCTAGAATTTTGTAGCACATACTAAACACTCCTAGAAGGTAAACAAGTTCCAATTTTTCACCTCCAATATGCATTTTTATGCCACCTGGGACACATCTATGTTCCTTCAAGAGAGTGTGCCAAATGATTTGGGAGGCATACTACAGTCAAGTCGCTGGACATTTCGGGGTGTAGAACATAGTGGTAGTACTACAAAAATATTTTTATTGGCCGAATATTTGTCAGGATGTTGGGAAGTACATTAGATCCTGCACCAATTGCACCATTTCCAAAGCAAACATCAAGAAGCAAGGCGTATATACTCCTCTTCGTATTGCTAGTTGACCTCGGGAATCCATCTCCATAGATTATATGTTGGGCCTTCCTTCTACTAAGCATGACAATGACTATGTTTTTGTGGTCATTGACAAATTCTCTAAGATGGTGGTCATGGTGGCCTGCAAGAAGAGTATCACAATAGAGGCCACTATTAAGCCATTCTTTGACCGAGTGGGGGTACACTTTGGGATGCAACAGTCCATTATCTTAGATCAGGACAATAGATTCCTAAGTGAATTTTGGTCAAGTCTATGGTTTATATTATATACCAAACTTACTAATTCCACAAGTTTCCACCCCTAAACTGATGGCCAAATAGAGGTCGTCAACAGGATGATTGTACACATTTTGTGCATGTACAACTCGAAAAATCCAGGCACATGGGATGAAATCCTCCCCTATCTCTAGTATAGCTACAAAAGAGCTATCCATAGCTCAACGGGCCACAACCCCTTTCAGGTAGGGCTGGGATTTCAACCATTATGTCCCATTGATGTAGCCATACCATTTGTAACTTCTTAGGATGATTCGACTCACGTCCAGTCCATAGACGACATGGCTAATAGCTTCATTGAGCACATTCAACACATCCTCAGTAAGTCCATGATATATTGGACATAGCCAATGCTAAGTATAAACATCTCCATGATCAACATCGAGTGTGGCACAAGTTCCAGGTGGGCGACAAAGTTTAGATACATTTGCAGAAGAAGCACCTCGCTTGACACCACCGCAAGCTTCACCCGCTATGATATGGGCCATACACCATCACCAAGGCTGTGAGGTACAATTCCTTCGAGCTCAACATTCCATCCTTCCTTGGTCTACACCCATTTCTCAATGTAGACCATCTTCAACCATATTTTCCACCATTGCTGGACACATCCAACATTGCAAAACAACTCACACCAACAGAATGAAACCCAGACTACATGGAACATGCCATAATTGATCAAGTCATGGACATGTAGATAAATAAAACTTGCCAACAGCGGATCTAACTATATCGAGTTGTCAAAGTAGGCCATCTCCTTCACCAACGCAAGTGGTTCACCAGGGACCAGGTCTAACGGAAATTTCCTCACGTCATGGAGGATCTTCATGCAATGGGGACCACTGATTCCTAAGGATGGAGGAATGCTCCAAGTGGATATTGGTGGCCACCCACCTATGCCACCTAGACCTCCAGTCGGTTTCATCAGTTTCCTTGTTTATTGTTTACCATTTTTGGCAATTTTTCAGGTCCTAAACTTCCAGAGTAATTTTGACCCCCCTAAACGACATTTTTTTGAAGTTCAAAGCAGACCCATTGCCTTAAGTATAGGTCTGCCACAAATCTTGTAGTACTCGAACAAACCTTTCCAACAAGGTATCGTACATGGCAAACAAAGATAATATGACTAAGTTCGACCCCAGGAAGTTAGCTGCCCAACTAACCACAACGGGGCCCTAAAAAGCTTGGCATTCCATCTCTTAGGGTTAGGGTTTTGGTTTTTTAGGGTTTTCCCTTGTTGTTCAATAATAAATAGGCCCTCGAGCCTCATTGTAACACAGTCCAGAGCCATGTAGCCGCCACATCTCTTCTCAGAGACAAGCTATCATCATCTGAGCTATTTTATTTCCATTCTATTTGTAAGCATATTTTAGTATTTTGATATTAAAGGAATGAAGTGTTATTTCTACTGCATCTATATATTTATGGTTATATCTGTAATTTGTTGCATTCCTGTTTAAGTTCAGATCATGCCTGCTATCCAATGTTTCATAGATCCGAGGAATGCTCTGTCTAACATCCCTATTGACGGTGCTGGATTCCACCAAAATTGCAAGGGGATCTCCCCAATGTGAAGTTCCAATGAGACCTCAAACCATTTGGTGTAGGAGTCCCATATAGTCATACGAACCGACCACCATTAGAATGGTAAGAAATTCCTTGGTTACAATCGTACATAAGAGAACATAACACCTCTTTGGGTCAGTAAGAATGTGAGCTTTGTGAGACTCCCAATGTAAGGTGTATGAGGGAGAATTACACAGTTGGAGAGAGAAATGAACCATTGGTTGGAAAATTAATATTACTATCCTAAAGGGGGGACCTGGGGAAATGAGAGAGACTCGTTGAGTACCTATAGATTAGTCCACATAGTAAACAACAATCATTGAAACATAACAACGTTCATTCAATAATAGACATAGCAAAGCAATAAAATATTTCATCAACTTAGTATGTGAATAAAACAACATATACGATACACATAACCAGAATAGTCCAACTACATCTATGATAGATGTATGAAGGAATCTAACTCATTGAGCTTTTGATTATAAGTGAAATATCCCAAGTACACTAGTACATGAGTGAATCACTGTATCCAATAGTGGAACATGAAGCCATAACTTGCTTCTTAAACGAATAATCTATTTCCTATGTAGTACAAGAGAAGCCAAGGCTAGGCCTCCAAAAGCCCAACAAAAATCCTTTTGTTTGAGTTATGAGGAGCTATTCAATAACAAACACAATGGATTTTGATATTCCTCATGAACCTTGAGTTCCTATGACTATTCATATTCTAATATGACTCATTACATTCCAATGTGTGCCTTTTCATATTCCATGTATCCCTTGTACTTCATTACACAACATTTACAACATAAGTTACAAATGAGACAGTAGTCTAATAAGGAAAAAATGCGAAAAGAAAAAACTCATGAAATGGATAGATCATTTGTATCTTCATGGAGTTAACTTGTGATGTAAGTGTGCCATGCTATGAACTCCTTTGCAATGGCTTCGACCCGGATTGGAGTGTCTTCTTTATAGCACACCTTCACCTCCAATGGATCTAATAGTATGTTCTTAGAGATTGACTAGTCATTATTCCATAGCCACAAAATCTTCATGTGTGCTTTGATTGGTGCAATCATACTACTGAATAACATGTTTGGTCACCTCCAAGCCTTCCCATTCTAATACTTGTTTGTTTTTTTCAATGTAATCCATGATCTCCTGAAAGATGACCTCCTTGCTTATGATTCCTTTAAGAGATTTCATGGCAGGAATCTCATGCTTTTGTATAAGTGACTCAAACCCATTATGCATTTGGCTGTAGGAAAACATGGTGTTAACTGACTGTTCTCCATGATGCGAGAAGTTCTATAGGTGGAGTGTCAACTACACTCTGTCAATTTTTGTGGAGATTTTATTGCTGTTTTCCAAATGCTATAGGTAATTTGGATATTTGGTAGTCCACTCCTACATCTGGTCAACTATTATGGTTACTATCTTTAGGAGTTTCACCACTTTCTATGCATTCTTCTAAATGGAAATGAGAGGAAACACGACATGTTTTATAAGTATGGTCTCATCATATAGGCATGCCATAATTTCCACCATTGGTCCAAATTCATATAGCATGACGCACTTCCATTCGACGATATTGGAGTTCTGTGATGATAGTTGTTGGTTCTCCGCTGCAAGATGTTCTACTTGCTACTTCATCACAACAAGTTCTTTTTTCAACCTAGCATTCTTATTCAACAAGTATTCTGAGTTATCCTGTGCCGGCGTAGCGAATGCAACATTTATCACTACAACTACCCTCAAATTTCTTCTAGTGTTGGAGGCAATCACCTTTTATGTCGCTATTGAGATTGGATTCTGAGGATCTTGTGGGAAGTATCCATGCCTTTGCTGCACGATCCTCTTATTAATTTGATTAAACGTTACACTGCATACGTCCATGACTTGATTTGTTGGTGGATATGTGATCCCCATCTCTCTAAATGGAAGATGACCTCCCATGGGTGGTTTTTCACTTGGAGTACTCAGCTCATCATCCATGGGCTAGTTGGTATCTTCTTCCTCTAATTTATCCTCCTCTAGCTATTGAGTCAATTGTTCTTCTTCTAGCCTCTGTGTTGCTTCCTCCTCCTGAAATTGCTTATGTTGTTCTTCCTTTATCTATCTACTATCTTCTTGTTCTATATGTTGCTTCTCAAGAAACTAATCTTGTTTCCAGTTCTCCTCCTCTTATTTTTATTTTTCTTCTTCTCCGCTCTCGTTTTTGGCTCTGTTTGCGAAGCATTTGTTTTCAAAGGATCGACTTTCCATTTTCTGCTACTCTCACCTAATGAATACTTGATCCTTTTCCTGGGAGCTAACTTATTTACTTGGGGTGTTGCTTCCTCCTCCTCCTGCTCTTGCTCTTGCTCTTGCAAGTCCTGAGCTGATGGGTCATGGGGTGAACTGGCTTGTGTGGCTAGATGTGTCTGCATTCTAGCATTGCATCAGTTCTTTATATTTTCATCTTCTGTTATGGACAATGATGAATACCCCATGTTATAATTGTCCCTTTGACAATGCAACCTAATAATTCCCCTAGGATCATATGCATGGAATTATTTAGTGACAAAGTGTAGGCACTTCAGCTCTTCTATCTCAACTACTAATGCCTTATGACTCTTTAATTTGTAAAATTTGATTCTCCATGGAAATATAGGCTAAGGGGCTTTCTTCCTTCTGTGAAGAATTCCTGACAACCCCTTGTATAGTTAATTTTCCACCCCCTGCATGACAACCTTGTTTATCACATATCACAACATAAGATGAGGGGTTCTTTTACATCTAAAACATTTAATATATCTGCCCTCAGGAGCTACAAACCAGTCCATGATATCTTGAAGTGAATCCTTCACTTGATCAGTCATGCATGGTGGATCAATGTCGAATGTTCGGAAAAAAATAGTTGCAAAGAAGTGTTTGGCCAACTTGTTGTATGCGCCTCTGAACCTTCCTTTTGATAACACCTTGCAGTCGAAATAAATTAGGAACTTTTCTTTAGGATTCCAATTCCAATATATTTTTAGGAATGCATACCATGCATAGAACCCATCTAGGAGATATGCAAACATGTAGAATTATGAACTTGATTTTCCTATAAAGATTCTTTATCCTACCCAACCTGTTGTTGTAGTTCATATGATAACATATCCACCCAATTGAAGGCTCTTTCATGGTTCACCACTAGATTGAGCATATATATTTAATTTCCTTGGAACAATTTAGTGTTCTTAAGAACAAACATATGACATTACATAGTCATCAAATACTGATATACATCTATTTGAATCTTTGTTGAATAATCTATTGATGGGTGATGAAAGAACTTGGCAGGTTCTCAACGAGATTGTTAAATAACATCAGTCATGTCAAGGGTAGCCCATCTTGTGTATAAAATAACATTTGCATACTCATTGGGATTGAGCATATTATAGTATGTCTTTTTATCCTCACCATAATAGGTAGTGAGGTGACCACCAGTCTCATTGCAGAGCACAAGGTGAGAGTCATCCATGTGTGTGATGATCCATTCAATAGCCTCAACACATAGCATGAATGGGAATATGAATGTGATCCTGTGTATCCTTGACTTCTTAATGTTGATATATGCATGAACATATTCTAAGTCCTCCATAAAATTCTCCCACATGAATGTGTTGTAGATCTTTCTCCAGGTAATCTTTGTTGTCTTGTCAATAAAAAACTAAGTGTCCGCATGTATATGAACACTAAGCTTTGTAACTTCAATTAACTCACTAGTGCTTACTTCTGAAATTTCTCTTAAGGCTACTTTACGAGTTGGCATGTATACAAGAAATGACCACACAATGGTGACAATTGTAGCACGATCACCTATTTGTGGAATCACAGTCATAGCAAAAAGATCAACTTAAAATAAATAGCTATGAAACAAAACTTGTGAATCGGGCTCAAAGAGTCATAAAAAATGATAGATCATGACAAATAATGCAAGATAACAAAAAATAACTTCCATGCAAGAAAAATACACATGCAATGATCCACAATGGATCCAAGAACTCTCTAAGTCTTCGAAATCGTTTTAAAGAGCAAAAATATTAAATGAGGAAAAACTCCTAGAACCAGCAGAAAACACTATTGGCAACGAAAAACACCAAGAAAACAGTGGAAAACAAGCTTATTGACGGTCAAAGGAGTGATGCACAGAGCCGTCGGATCTAGCCGATCAACAGTCTAGATCTGATCGTCAAATCGCAAATCGATGGGGGTGATTAGAGGCTATCGGAGGCAGACGCATGAATGTTGCGATAGCCATCGACGTGGTCAATGAGGACCGTTGATCAAGCGTGCAGATCGATGGCCCACGTTGCACCACCATATCACATCGGAAAAACACAGCGGAAGCACTTACCAACGACCTGGGGCTCGTGCGACATGCGATTGCGACGAGTTGCATAGCAAATTTGCTTATATATATATATATATATATATATAATATATTATAATATGATTATTATATATATTATATATATATATCATATCCAAGAAATTTAGGATGGAAAATTTTCTTGAAGTTTAAAAACATTGCGGAATCTCACAATCCCTAATATGCAACTAATAAAATTTTATTATATATGCAAATTATTCAAATTTTAATGATATAAATACAGCTCTATATAATGTTGGCCATTTCGTTGCTAGAATAATTTTATATCTAAAATTGGCAAATTCATTCTCTTTATAAAAATTGAATGCGCGAATCGTTTGTGAAAATGATGACAAATTGCCCACTAGGCGCAACCATTCGCCCCTAAAAGTTCAGATGACTATATATATTATATATATATAATATATCCGTATTATATATATATATATTATATATATATATAGATTTATATTATATATATATTATTATATATATATAATATATACTATATATATATATTATACACGTGATGCAATAACCAGACCCGATAATATTATAAACGATATTCCATATGTTTTGAGATCCACCCAATAACGGTTTATGTGTATTGTTGCATATTTCGTTTATTAAACGAAATATGATGGGAAAGCATCAACGCGATGAAGACCGGGCCCGAAAGGGTTTGCGAATGAAAATGAATAATATTTCAGATCCACCCAAAGCCATTTTTACAGTGTTTTAACGTATTTTCCAAATGTAAAGGAAATCCACGAAATAGGTGGGATTTCGGGGGAACAAAGCGGTAAGTGGTTTGGGCCAGACTCCTCCCGAGACTATACATTGGATGCCATGTGTCCAGGCTGAGGAGAGAGAAAACCACCCTCATTGGGCGGTTAACCCCATACGAAAGGGCCACCTGAAATGAACCACATCCATTGGATCTGGATCTCCCAGATCAACGGTGGAGATGCAAAGTCAACCTAAAGGTGGATCCGATAGAAATATAAGGCAGATTTATGAATATTTGAAGTCCAAAAGACTGCGTTGTGGTAGATTTCCTCGAGTTTGAAGGCATTTATCTCTGTAAACTGAGAATGTTGTTTCAGGGATTTCAATGGCCAGATGGACTCTTCTGTTGCAGAACAGGTGGCCACCTCCCTAAAAATGTTAGCAATGATTATTTAATGGCTAGAAAGGGGATTCAAGTAGACAGAGGCTGGAAGCCAAAAAGCCCGAGAAGAGGAAATGAACAGTTAGTGCAGATTGGCTTTAAGGCCACAGATTGACAAAAAACAGGGAAAGCAGTGTTGAGATAGAGATCAAATAGAGACAGAGAGTCAGTGAGGAGAGTCTGTGTACTCAAAAGAGACTTGGGGGATCCAAGTAAAGCCTTATTGTTTTGTATTTGTTGTGTGAAGCTCAATTTGAGCTCGCTATTGTAAAACTTTGCTTCTGAAGACATAATAGAAAGGCCACCACTAAAGGCTGGACCAGGAGATGTAGCCCAGGAGTTTTGGGTGAAATCCATATTAAACTTGTTGTGTTTATGTGTGTTGTCTATTATGTTTATTTAACTTCTTCATTTTCTATGTATTTCACAATCTTATCGATCCATTGCACAAAGTAATATAGGCATATCCATGCACATGAGTCTGTAATACCTTAATAATTGTCTAAGATCTCATTTATCAAATCAAGTGGTATCAGAGCTTTAGGTTTGCTAAGGTTAGACAAGCTTGTGCTGGATTGTTGAATGCTAACTAGGTAAAAGCTCAAATTAGGAGAAGGAGAACTGGTTGAGACTAACCTAGAAATAGGAAGAGTATATCTTAGGAGGAAAATGGCAAAAGAAATTCCTTCAGAATCAGACTCTTAGTTCATGGACAGTTTCATGACCATGAGAGCCATGGTAGAAGAGATGTATCGAGAATTTAAGAAAGGTAGAGGTGAAGATACTTCAACCTCCCAACAAGACAAAGGAACAGAAGAACCTCTTCTAGATGGCCATTCTGAAGGCAAAGGGAAAGGAAAAGAGCCTCCTCTATCAACACCTCCTTCTAGCTATTTGATTAAATTAGATGTAAAATTTGATTTTCCAATATATGATGGAGAATTAAATGCAGAAAATCTAGATAACTGGATTAGATCGATTGATGTATATTACAGAGTGCAGAACATCGATTTAGAAAAGAGAAAGATTAAGCTTGCTGGCCTACGCCTTGGAGGAATTGCCCTAGTGTGGTGGGAAGGCAGGACCCAAGCTGATTTGAAGAAGCATGGTAAAATTCTTTCTACTTGGAGTGAATTTGTTTTTGCCATTAAAAAACAATTCTATCCACTAGCTTATATGCAGCAAGCCATGATGAGTTGGAAAACTCTTCGCCAGTTAAAGGGGCAACGTGTACAAAGCTATACCCAGGAATTTAGAAAAAGAGCTTTAATTCTAGGCATTTCTCTAGTCTCACCTGAAACTTTGCTGAAGTATATAAGTGGTCTACACAACTATTTGAGGCACACCATTCTCATTTTTAACCCTACTAGCATAGATGAGGTATCAGTTCAGGCTACACATTTTGAGGCTAGAGGCAAGAATGTGAACCTAGAGATTGGGGGATCATCAAAACCCACTGCAAGCAAAAATAAGGGAAAGAGGAAGTAGAAATGGAAAGAGAGGAAGGAAAATGTTGTACAGAAAGACAAACCTTCATGCACTCACTGCAAGAAGGATGGAAATGATGATGAACATTGTTGGTCTTTGCATTTGGAGCTGAAACCCAAGAAGTTTGATGGCAAGAAGAAGAAGACTATTGCTGCTATTCAGAAAGATTTGCGGTCAGACTCAGGTGATGAAACAATAGTTGAAACTACAGGTATAAACGGTAAAAATTCTGAAGCATCTACTAGTAATTCTGCACAATCTAATGATAATGAAGAAAATGAGAGGAAAAGACATGAGCTTTTTCATATTAGAGTTATTTCCAAGCATCAAAAGATTGATACTTTATTTGATAGTGGTTCACAAGTAAACTTGATGTCTGAAGCAATTGTAAAGAAGTTGGGACTACTAACCACACCTCACAAGAAGCCATATCCATTAGGTTGGGTATGTGATAAAGCAAAGCTACAAGTGACTAGAAAATGTAAAGTTCGGTTTGCTTTTGGGTCAGAATTTGTAGATGAGGTTGAGTTAGACATAGTTCCCTTGGATATATGTGGTATTGTTTTAGGAAGTCCTTACTTGTATGATAGAAAAGCCATTTTCTATATATCTGAAAATAAGTATCAACTCACAAAAGATGGAATAGAATATATTGTAAGAGCTCATCAACTCAAAAATAACTACACTCTCATAAACTTAGAGCAGATGAAAAGAATTGTAAATTCATGAAAGCAATTTTTACTAATGGTTGTAAAGGAAAAGAAACCTGATAAAACCAATGTATTTGAGGGCTGTGATGCTAAACAGAAATTTGATTTAGAAAATGTTGTTTCAGAATATGATATCCTATTTCAAGAACCTAAAGGCGTGCCACCCAAAAGGGAAATTGTACATCATATTCATCTGTAGCAAGATGCTCCATTGCCTAACATCGAAATGTACAGGTTATCCGCTTTAGAGAATGCAGAGATCAAGAAGAAGGTATAGGAGCTGCTCGAGAAAGGGTTCATAAGGCCAAGCACATCACCATGCGGATCTCCAATCATGTTGGTGAGAAAGAAAGATGGTTCATCGAGGATATGCATTGATTACAGAGCGCTGAATAAAATAACGATCAAGAATCGTTATCCCCTTCCTCGCATTGATGATCTATTGGATCAGTTGAAAGAAGCTGTTTACTTTTCCAAGTTGGACTTGTGTAGTGGCTACCATCAGGCCAGAGTTGCAGAGCAAGATGCATGGAACACTACTTTCAAAATGAAGCAAGGGTTGTATGAATGTATAGTTATGCCTTTTGTCTTAACTAATGCTCCTACCACTTTCATGAGAGTTATGAATGATGTACTCCGACCTTTTATTGATGATTTTGCAATTGCATATTTAGATGACATTCTCGTTTTCAGTAAAACATGGGAAGAACATTTGAAGCATGTAACACAGACTCTAGATATTTTGAAAAAGGAAAATCTCTATGTTAAGCTATCAAAATGTGAATTTGGCAAAACATCTTTGAATTATTTGGGTCATATTGTAGGGGGTGGTGAATTGAAGATAGATCCCTCTAAGGTCAAAGTCATTGTGAACCGGCCTAAACCCAAATTTGCTACATAAGGTAGGAGCTTCCTAGGGGCAACACAATATTGGAGAAATTTTATTGCTAACTCTTCCTTAATTGAAGCTCCCTTACATGCTTTGACAAGATTGAACAAGGTGTTTCAGTGGGGAGGCAAACAGAAGAAAACCTTCAACACCTTGATAAAAAAGATTAGCACAACAATAGTACTAGCATTGCCAGATCTTCAAAGACCATTTGGGATTGAAATAGATGCCGGTGACTATGCCATGGGAGTAGTGTTGATGCAACATGGTAAACCCATATGTTATCATTCTGAGACATTTAATTATGCAGTAGTTAATTATCCCACATATGATAAAGAATTGTATGCATTAGTGCAGAGTGTGAAAAAGTGGAAACATTACCTACTAGGCAAAGAAACAATTATACATACTGATCATCAACCACTTCAATATTTGCACTCAAAAACTAAGTTGCAGCAATCAAGACACTATAGGTGGATGGGTTTTCTACAACAGTTTCATCTAGTCATCATATATAAGAAAGGCATACACAATAAAGCTGCAGATATGTTGTCTAGACCAATCATAAATGCATCTACTGTACTTGAGTATAATTCAGTATTGCATGAAAGCTACATTGAACAATATGCTCAAGATTTACATTTTAAAGATGTATATGCAACTTTAAGTCATGGAAGACACGTAGAAGAATTGGATTATCATGTTAAGGACCAACTCATGTATCATTTGGGAAAGCTATGCATTCCATAAATTGAAAGAGTTAACATAATTCAGGAAGCACATACTTCTCTAATATCATGCCATTTTGGTGTAAGTAAAATAGTTGCACAGCTGCAAAGATGTTGCTATTGGCCAAGAATGCATGAAACCGTTTCTAGATATATTAAAGGGTGTACTGTGTGTGCTAAAAGCAAGCCCAATAATAGAAAACTAGGCTTGTACACTCCACTTCCAGTTCCTTCTCATCCTTGGGAAAATGTTTCCATGGACTTTGTTGGGGGATTGCCAAGATCTAGAAAAGGTCATGACTATTTATATGTTATTGTGGATAGGTTCAGCAAAATGTGTATTTTAATACCTTGTAACAAGCAGATTATAGTTGCACAAACAACGAAGTTGTTCTTTCAGCATGTCTGGGTACATTTTGGGTTACCCACTTCCATAGTATCTGATCGAGATTCTCGATTTGTTGGGAAGTTTTGGTCAAGTCTGTGGGAGTTGATGGACACTAGACTGAATAAGAACACAACCTTTCATCCACAAAAAGATGGCAAAACAGAGGTGGTCAACAGGACAATGATCCAGTTGCTCAGGGGCTATTGTAGCAAGCATCCCAAGCTTTGTGATGAACATTTATGTTATGTGCAACATGCTTACAACCGTGCTAAACATTCTTCTACACAAAGATCTCCTTTTGAGACTTGTTTTGGTTTCACACCAAGGTCTCCCTTGGATTTTGTCTTTAGTAAAGACATAGCAGTTGATGGACATAATGATGTGGACAAAGCAACCAGGTTCATTGAACAGATCTAAGAAATTCACCAGGCAGTGTAGGAACAACTGGAATAGAGCCAGGCCAAGTACAAAGCAAGACATGATAAGCAACGAATTGAGCATAGCTTCCAAGTTGGTGATCAAGTTTGGCTGTACATTAGCAAAGATAGAATGCAAGGTGAGGGTAAGAAGCTGAAGCCAATAAGGTATGGGCCTTTTAAGATACTTGAGAAAATTGGTGAGAATGCTTTTCGCCTTGATTTTCCAGCTTACATGCACATCTATTCAGTAGTTAATGCAAAGAACTTGAGACTATTTGAACCTTCATTGATTGAAGATCCTGAAGAGCAAAGTCAGTTGCCTTCTATTAATGATTTGTTGCCTGAATATCTCAATGAGTTATAGGAAGATACAGTTATGGATAGGAAGGTGAGAACTACACATAGAGGGGATCTTAAGTACCTCAGAATCAGACTCAAAGGTTCAAAACCAAGCAGTGCAAAATGGATAGAGATTGGTCAAGTGAGGAAGCTATATCCTCACTTGATCGATGCTTGAAAACCAACTTTTGGTGGTCCAAAAGCTTTTTCAGTGGGAAGGCGTGATCCAAAATGGATCCAAGAACTCTCTAAGTCTTCAAAATTGTTTTAAAAAGCAAAACTATTGAATGAGGAAAAACCCTTAGAATTAGAGGAAAAAACTATTGGCAGCCAAAAACACCAAACAGTGGAAAATAGACTTATCGGTGGTCAAAGGAGTGATGCATAGGAGTCGTCGGATCTAGCCGATCAACGATCCAGATCCGATTAGCAAATCTCAAATCAGCGAGGCTGATTAGAGGCTATAGGAGGCAGACGCATGAATGTTGCGATAGCGATTGGCGGGGTCAACAAGGACCGTCAATCAAGCATGCAGATTGATGGCCCACATTGCACCGCCATATCGCATCTGCAGAACACAATGGAAGCACTTACCAACGACCTGGGGCTCGTGCGACATGCGATTGCAACGAGTCTCATCGTAAATTCGCATCAGAGCCACACAGAGCGGGCATATATATATGCATATACATGATGCGATAACCATACCTGATAATATTATAAATGATATTCCATACGTTTTGAGATCCGCCCAATAACAGTGTATGTGTATTGTCGCATATTTCGTTTATTAAATGAAATACGATGGGAAAGCATCGATGCGATGAAGACTGGACCCAAAAGGGTTTGCAAATGAAAATGAATAATATTTTAGATCCGTCCAAAGCCATTTTTATGGTGTTTTAACGTATTTTCCAAATGCAAAGGAAATCCACGAAACAAGTGGGATTTCGGGGGGAACAAAGCGGTAAGTGGTTTCGGTCGAACTTTGCCCGAGCCCATACATTGGATGCCACGTGTCTAGGCTAAGGAGAGAGAAAACCACCCTCATCGGGTGGTTAACCCCCATACGAAGGGCCGCCCGAAATGAACCATAGCTGTTGGATCTGGATCTCCCAGATCAACGGTGGAGATGCGAAGTCAACCTAATGGTGGATCCGATAGAAATATAAGGTAGATTTATGAATATTTGAAGTCCGAAAGACTGCGTTGTGGCAGATTTTCCAGAGTTTGAAGGCATTTCTCTATGTAAACTGAGAATGGTTGTTCCAGGGATTTCAATGGCCAGATGGACTCTTCCATTGCAGAACAGGTGGCCACCTCCCCTAAAAATGTTAGCAATGATTATTTAACGCCCAGACGGGGGATTCGAGCGGACAGAGGCTGGAAGCCAGAAAGCCCGAGAAGAGGAAATGAACAGTCAACGCAGATTGGCTTTAAAGCCACAGATTGATAGAAAACAAGGCAAGCAGTGCTAAGACAGAGATTAAACAGAGATAGAGAGTTAGTGAGGAGAGTCTGTGTACTCAAAATAGACTTGGGGGATCCAAGTAAAGCCTTATTGTTTTGTATTTGTTGTGTGAGGCTCAATTTGAGCTCACTGTTGTAAAACTCTGCTTTTGAAGACATAATAGAGAGGCCAGCATTGAAGGTTGGACCAAGAGATGTAGCCCAGGAGTTTTAGGTGAACTCCATTTTAAACTTGCTGTGTTTATGTGTGTTGTCTATATTGTTTCTTTAACTGCTTCATTGTCTATGTATTTCGCAATCTTATCGATCCATTGCACAAAGTAACATAGGCATATCCATGCACATGAGTCTGTAATACCTTAATAATGGTCTAAGATCTCATTATCAGATCATGCATAAAGTAGCATTCATGGTCATCCAGGGCTTTGTAGTGCACTCATGCGCTAAAAAAGAGGAAAAAATCAACCAGGGTGCATTATAGAACCCTAAAGGGTTGAAGGAATGTGAAAAGAGGCATTTAGGTATTCCCTTTGTGCCCATGTGCCCTGTGAGATAAGGAGGGCACACTATCACACTCCGAAAGGATGAAGGATGAAGACAATAAAGCTTCAGGTCTTCAAAGTGTGCCTATGAACTAAAGGAAAAGGAGGGTGAAATGTTGCATGTTGGATGGATGAATGGATGTAGCTTCGTGCCTTCGTGATGCACCCATGCACCATAAGGAAAAGATGGCTCACTATATCACTCTGAAGGGTCGAAGGGAAAGGCTTCGTGCCTTTGTGATGCGCCCATGTGCTTAGGAAGAAAACTGGGTCAAACGGGGCGCAATTTTCAAGGTTGAAGGAGCTTCGAGCTCAAGGAGTGCGCTCTTCCTATAGAAAGATCAGAAACAATTTTAATTGACAGGATTTGATGCTAAGACGAGGAGAAGAATTATCTGCAAGGATTTATAGTTGTTGTCGCATGCATGGTGGAACATGGAAGGTCTCCGAAATGTGAAAGGCTTCTTGCATGCACTAGTGATTTAACACTTGCATGTTGAATATTAAGCTAAAAACATAGTTACTGATCAAACGAGAAACTGAATTGGTACCCATTTTTTTGAGGTAACAAAAAATCACCTGATTTTGAAAAGTGGTGATGCCAAAATACACTTTTTTTAGCATATTTTTGGCACTTTAAATTTTCTTATGTATCAAGTATGAACATTTTTTTTGTCGATGTTAGTGATTTTCATGCTGATTTTGGAAAGTGTTGATGCAACATCAACACATTTTTTTAGAGGGCTTATTTTTGACACTTTAAATTTTTTTATGTATCGAATGTGAACGTTGTTTTTTTGTTCATGATGTTCATCTTGATTTTGAAAAGTGCTGATGAGCATCAACCCTTTTTGTTTAAAGGGCTTAATTTTTACACTTTAAAATTTCTAATGAATTAAGTGTGGATAATTTTTTTTTTAAATGTTGGTGAG